>WBNM01045920.1:13974-28966 GCA_013399055.1 Ramphastos sulfuratus
AACCACTAGATCAGGCTCTCTAGAACCTCATCCAGCCTGGCCTTGAACACCTCCAGGGATGGAGCTTCCACCACCTCCCTGGGCAATCTATTCCAGTGTCTCACCACCCTCACAGTAAAGAACTTCTTCCTAACATCCAGTCTGAAACTGCCCATTTCTAGCTTTGTTCCATTCCCCCCAGTCCTAGCACCACCTGACATCCTAAACAGTCCCTCCCCAGCTTTCTCGTAGGCCCCCTTCAGATACTGAAAGGTCACAATGAGGTCACCTCTGAGTCTTCTCCTCTGCAGACTCTCCAACTCCCTCAGTCTCTCCTCATAAGAGAGGTGGCTCCAGCCCTCTGATCATCCTCATGGCCCTTCCAGCACACCCATATCCCTCTTGTAGTAAGAGCTCCAGAACTTCAGCAAGTCCCATCCCAGGAACCCAAATCAAGCAACGAAATACAAGGAATAACTACCAAACTCAAAACCAAAACACAGATGGCATAGTTTGGTTGGGCCAGTGGAAGGAACAGGACACAGTTCTTGACAGCAACACTCAAGCACTTGACCCACAGAACCCTCCCACTCTCTTCTGGGCAGCCTGTACTCAATCATAACCCCTGGAGGAAAGCCCATTGCCCCAGATCGTGTTCTCTTGAGGCAGGGATCCTGCAGACAAATGTAAACATTAAAGATCAAATGAAATGCACACTTACTCAGGAGACACACTTAGGAGGAATTGGGGGGGAAATTAAATAACTACTAAACTGAAATTTTAACCCAAATTTGGAGTTTTCAAAGGTCAAATTTTGTTACAACTGAAATACCAACTGCAAATTCTTGTTTAAGAGCACTCTAAAGATTACAACAGAAAGAGTCACGAAGATCAGGGCAGTATCATTTTCTGTAGCCTCTTTCTAAAAGTCCTTTGCGCTGCCTGGTCTAAAAATTACTGAGGAGGTCAGAGCAGGAAAAGTCTCAACACCAAATTAAATGCAAAACAATGCCTCCTGTAATTTCAGATAAAAATTATCCTCCCTGCCTTGACTTGTGTGTATGGTTCTAACTCATATCAGTTGTGATCCAGTTTCTCTGTTCTGTCCATTATGAATAGTGCTCTACTCAACCTGTAGATTGAATTGCCCCAGGAGGTTTAAGAGCATTGACAAATACATTTGAAATTCATTGCAATCTGTCCTCCAGAAAAAAAATNTCACTGTCAGTCCTCATTCTGGCATTTCTTAACATAAGAGTGCTCAATCTCATGACCTTAAAATGTTAGTCCAGAGTTGCTTTCTATCAGTTAATATTGTGCTTGCTTACAGTGGTTTACATGGAAAGATCAACAGAATAAACTAGGACTTGAAACTCATGTAAACTGTCTTTTTTTAATTGCACTTTAGGGAACAGTTCTTGCCATACTTAATTTTCTGAGGCATCTTCTATGATATATGATAATATATGATGATATAATTTTTTTTTAAAAAGGAGGTTGTAGCAAGGTGGGGATTGGTCTCTTCTCCTTAATCACAAGTGATAGGATGAAAGGAAATGGCCTCCTCTTTAAAGGGGAGGAGACATGATTCCTGCCACCTTAGCAAGGAGTACTTGCTGATCCAAGGAGTTCAACTCCACAACTCTTAGAACACTAGCCTTCAACACAAGTGGCTTTGTTTGTCTGAAACACTGCTCCTTCTGATCTCTGCAGCAGCTGTGATTGCTCCCCACTTAGAATAGAATCAGTCAGGGTTNTAGGCCTTATAACATTTTAAAAGAGCCCAAGGAAGCTCTGTATTTTCCTAAGTGTTGCTGCCTCACCTTCAAAGATGCATTTCTATGTTTTCTTTCACAATGCCTTTTTTGTTGTTAAAACCAAAGCTGTGTAAGAAGCTGTTACGATGCTTACCACTTCCTTCACCCTCCACTGCATTTTCTGAGGAAAGGAAAAATTAATCATTGCACCCCACAGGGCTGGGCCCTTGTGAGAGAGAAATGGTGTGAAGCAAAAGCATTACACAGGGGATCTCTGCAGTGGCAGAGCTTCCCAGAAGAAATGTTCAAAGCCTGAAATATTTCTGCACGGGTTGTACATCTCACATTGCAGAGCCATCGGAAAAGCAAAGCAAGCAAGATACAGAAAACTAGTATGGGATTGCAATGCTGCTTGTGCAGAATTTAGGGAGTCATGAAAAAAGCCACTGAAATAAGAAGGGAGTTTGTTTTGTACTGTTCATGCATTCTAGCACCTTTTTAACAGGAGATTACCAGGAAAAACAAGAGGGCATCTTTCCGGTAAAGCTAGCCGTCTGATCTCGCTGTCCATGCCACAGAATCCAGATTCCATGATGTCATACCCTGCAATAGCCCTTCCTTTGTGCTCACAGCCCTCTTATCGCTCTCTCCTCCACTCACATCTTCTCTGCTCCTTCTAACCACAGCAAAAGAGTTTTCATTTACTACTTTGAGAGCCTGTGGTTGCTAAAACCTCTTTGGCATTTATGATAAAATTTAATATCTATAGGATTCGATTGACTCACACAGCAAGCAACCCTTTCTTCTTTCATGGTATTTGCCTTCCACCCACACTCTCTACCTTCCCAGATTTGAGCTCACTGCTCTTTCTCTCTGTCCCTCCCTGTGAGTCACTCTTGCTGCCTGAAAGCCCCAAGCACACTTTGACAGCTCAAGAGATTGTGCTACCTCTCCTCAACCTGCTGCTGAATCCTGCCCCTGAAGTAGAATCATAGGATGGTTTGAGCTGGAAGGGACCTCCAAAGGTCATCTAGTCCAACCCCTTCTGCAGTGGGCAGGGGCATCCTCAACTAGATCAGGTTGCCCAGGGCCCTGTTGAGCCTCACCTTGAGTATTCACAGTTGGGGCACTTCAGCCTGGAGAAGAGAAGGCTTCGAGGAGACCTTGTAGTGGCCTTCCAGTATCTGATAGGGGCCTACAGGAAGGCTGGGGAGGGACTGTTTACAAGGTCTTGTAATGACAGGATGAGGAGTAATGGGTTTAAACTGGAAGAAGGGACATTTAAACTAGATATTAGGAAGAAGTTCTTTACAGTGAGGTTGCCCAGGGAGGTTGTAGATGCTCCCTTCCTGGAAGTGTTCAAGGCTAAGTTGGACGAGGCCTTGAGCAACCTGCTCTAGTGGTAGGTGTCTCTGCCTATGGCAGGGGGTTGGAACTAGATTATCTTTGAGGTTCCTTCCAACCTGAACCATTCCATGATTTCCAGGGATTGGCACTCAACCACCTCCCTGGGCAACCTGTCCCAGTGTTCCACCACCCTCTTGGTAAAAAAAAAAAAAAAAAACAAAAAAACTGGTTTGCTCTGCCTCGTACTCAGCTGTACATTGACCATGGCACTGATAGCCTGTGATAAAGGCTGAGGAGTTGTTTTACTCCAGGAACAATGGTGTATGTTGGTATAAGTGGGTACTCCACCCTCAAAGAAAGTTTGCTGTCTCTCAGTGCCATTATTCTGCTGGGTTCCACAGCCCCAGGAAGGATACCACTGCTGCAGCATCTCAGGACTTCTTTAATTTTATGGTTTCCACTCATCAACCCAAAAGTCCATGCAGCACAATGTCTACCATTGTTGTTGTTTTTTTCCTTACATTACTTGTGACCCACACACATGGAGGGATATGGGCACAAACCTTGGTTCTCTGCCTCTTTAGCACCTATCATATTTGTTCCTTTCTAACCCTCTTGCAGCTCAGCGTTTGGTCAGCCAGGTCTAATTCATAGAATGGCTTAGGTTGGAAGGGACCTTAGGAGAACATATACCCTAACCTCCCTGCCATGCACAAGGGCACCTCTCAACTGGACTCAGCTGCTCAAGGTCTCATCCAACCTGGTTTTGAACAGCCCCAGGGAGGGGGTACCCACAATGTCCCTGTGCAGCCTATTGTAGAGTGCCACCATGCTCGTACTGAAGAACTTCTTCCTGAGACACCAATTTTAATGGAAGTTAAATACAGACATTTGGAAACCTTTTTCACTGGGCCCCATTTTCTGTGCTATTCACAGTGCTGCCAGAGGTGCCTGAGTTAGGCCACTAGGTGCCCCAAGTTCCCTCCAGCATCAGGGAAAGAGCCGGCCACCTGCCAGGATGATTCAGAACAGAGGTGGATTCAATTACCCCATGGACTTACCAGTTTCTCCATTAACTAGAAGAAGCACCTGGGGAGACCAGACTCCGGACTTGAGAGCCTCTCCTCGTTACCTAAATTTGGTTGTATGAATCCACCTCTGCATGTTGCTGCAAATAAACATTCAAATGGATTGCAACACACTGCCGCCTTTCACAGGTCCTTTTGTTCTTCTCTTTGTTTACCTCTTATCATGGAGCAATTGTGGTTTCCACACATTGAATTTTTCAAAGGAAAAAAAAATCCTACACACACATACCTATTCCAGCTGACTTTGAAAGCAGTCCTGGATATGAACACAGAGGCAAAATTTCTGCCACTCTGCAGCAAATCATCTCTGAAGAGCCTCTCTGGCCTACCACTGGCTGTAACAAGAGCTACCAAATATGAGCAGAATCTCTGATATCTCCCATCCTTTGGGGCCCACTTGTTAATGCTCGGTGTGCATTATCAGCCAAACCCTTCTGAAAGCAGGAGGATTCTTTTTTACTAGGTTATTTGGACTGGGAAGTCAGTTCTCATATCAAAAAAATGAATACTTTGCACCTTCATTGGTACGTGCAGGTTGGTTTCAGAAGTTTCATGAGAAAGATCTGAGCTACAACTAGATTGAGGTGTCAGTTCTCCAAAGATTAGGACCCATTTGGGTCCACTGTTACAGTTTCCAGTATCAATACTTTTTAACACTGCTGATGGTGCACTAATCCTCGTTTGTCAGCCTGGGGATGGCTTGTCATAACAAGTGGTTCAACAAGTGAAGGTAAGATTCTTTTTTAACATTAAGTTCTTCTATACCTGCTTCATACAGCATTCTGCATTGGAATGACTGGGCTGTCAAGCAACTTCAGACTGGCACTACCATCCATAGCTTTTGACATTTAGGCAACTAACAGAAGTGGTAGTATTCATTTGCTCTCAAAGTAGACTATTCCCTCTTTCTCCCTCACACTGCAACCTCCACACCCTCCCCTTCAATCAGCTGCATCTCAAACTGGAAGGGAGCTAGAGTAATTTGACTCATCCCATTAAAGCAAATAATTTCATCGAACAAAAGTGACCTAAGCCAAAGTCCATTTAAGCCTACAAGAGCCTCTGAGGACTCCAAAGAAATTACTACCCTCACTGGCAGTATCTATACAGGAAACCAGGGTCATTATCAGTACTCATTTTTTTACCTTAGTGTTCCTGTCCTGCACAGGACCTTGCATGTGCACACATTTTTCCTTTTCCTTCCCAGTTAGACCAGGGGATGGGAGGTAGATGATGAGCTCCATTGGTGTTCATGAGTGGCCCTGCTAGAAGCTACTTTGTATAGGCAGTTGCAGAGCAAAGGTCAAGCTTACAAATAAATAAATAGCAAAATCTAGAGTGGCAATGAAAAGGACAATGCTGGGGAGGAAATGCATGTCTCTAGAGCAGAGCCGGGTAAGACTGAAAATAAAGGGTCATGCCACATCCCTACACTTGGGGTAATGAGGCAGCCAGGGGTGCAGTTCTGTGAGAAGAGGCACCAGGAGCAGAGCCAGTGCTGTACACATAACTAGGGAATGTGTGGATCTTCAGACAGATGTATGGATAACAGCACGTGTGAGCAAATGAATGTTCTCCTGACTTTCAGAGAAGGTCATTTGCTTTAGTAAATCTTTAACAGTACCAGGGATGACAGCAGAGACAGGTAGTTAACAGGAAATCTATCCAGCACCCAGGCTTTCCAAAGAACTGAAAGCCAGATTTCTAGCACAGGAGCAGTCTGATCTCCTGAAGAGCTCCTATTTAGGCATCTACATGATGTTACATACTCGCATGTGCCATGGGCAGATTGGTCCCATTCAATTTGGATGATTGCAGGCAGATGTCCCAAAGAGCTATGAGCTCCTGCATTAAACGCAACTCTTAAACGGCCATGCAAACTGTCCAAGAGCAAAGACACAAACTAAACAGCCCTTGGTCTGGGAAACAACAAACAACATAAAAAGAGCAACTGAGAACAGCCTGGTGAAGCAACCTCCCACCCAAGGGATCGTGCTGTGACCAAAGCACGCACGTCACTGGTGGCTGCCGATGACACTCAGCCTGTTGACGTTTGCCCCGTGGAGAACACCAGGCATTGGCTTTCCACGTGCTCTTAAGAGCATGTGTAAAGGTTTAAAGACACAGATGTTCCCAATGAGCTCCAAACAGCACCAGTGGGATACTCCCAGGCTTAAGTACTTTGGTAAAATTATGCCACAAAACTTCAGCCTCTTGCTGAACCGAGCTAGGCGGGGACCCAAGACAACAGATTGCTTTGTTCAGCACATAGGTTGATAGCGCTGACATTGTGGTGATATCAGCTGGTGAGCCACAGAAATGCCTCCTGTGTTACTTATCCAGCACCTCTCCTTCTCCCAGTCCATTAACCAAGGCTTGCTGGAGCTGCAAAACTAAGCAGCAGTTATAAAACCACTAGCACGTACATAAACATATTTCCCCCCTAGAATCAGCATTTCCTACGTCAGCAATGCATCAGTCAGCCTTGGATAACTGACAGGCTTCATGTGCAACAGCTTATACAAGAGGCTGAAAGGATTGGGCCCCCTCAATTTAAGAAAGATGTCAAGGTGCTGAAACGTGTCCAGAGAAGGGCACCAAAGCTGGTGAGGGAGCTGGAGCACAGCCCTACGAGGAGAGGCTGAGGGAGCTGGGGGTGTTCAGCCTGGAGAAGAGGAGGCTCAGTGTGATGGTTTGGGAGTTCCCTGTCCCCCCACACTTTGTAAAATCACCCAGACTAGACTCAGCCAGCTGGAAGTTAAGGACTGAAGCTATATTTACAGCTTAGCACAATGTATAAGCAGATATACAATATACAGGAATATTTACAGAAATATACAAGTTAAAGGTAATGCAGAAACACAATATCCCTCCCAGAAATCAGAGACCCCAGGAGGGGCTCCCAACCACCCTTCCACCTTCTCCCTACCCCTCTACCTTACCCCAAGGTTTGCCTTACGTGCAACGTAAGTTTGGAGGATTAGCCAGGAGGGTTAGAAGGGAAATGGTTCTTTAGCTTACTCAGCAGAGAGAAGGCAAAAAGCTAGAGACCCTGAGACTCTCCAAGCCTGAGAGTCTTACCACTTTGTGTTCTTATTCTTATACATCTCAGCAAGCCTATGAGTGAAGTAGACATCACCACTGTTTGCTTTTCACAGCCTGTAATATAACTTTCTCCATTAAAATATTCCAATTAGCTTCAAACCAGCACACTCAAGGCAGACATTATTGTTCTCTACAACTACCTGAAAGGAGGTCATAGCCAGGTGGGAGTTGATCTGATCTCTTCCAGGCAACCAGTGACAGAACAAGATGACACACAGTCTCAAACTGTCCCAGGGCAGGTTTAGGCTGGATGTTAGGAAGAAGTTCTTCACAGAAAGTGATTGGCATTGGGATGGGTTGCCTGGGGAGGTGGTGGAGTGACCATCCCTGGAGGTGTTTAAAAGGAGACTGGATGAGGCACTTAGTGCCATGGTTTAGTTAATTAGAAGGTGTTAGGTGATAGGTTGGACTCTATGATCTTGAAGGTCTTTTCCAACCTGGTTAATTCTGTGTGATTCTGTGTTCAGCCTGGAGAAGAGCAGGCTCCAGGGAGACCTTAGAGCTGCATTTCAATATCTGAAAGGGACCTACAGGCAGGCTGGGGGAAGGACTGTTTAGAAGGGCTCATAGTGACAGAACAAGGTGCAATAGTTTTAAACTGGAACAGGGTAGATTTAGGTTGGATATCAGGAGGAAGTTATTTACAGTAAGAGTGATGAAATGCTGGAACAGGCTGCCCAGGGATGTGGTTGAGGCCCCTTCCCTGCAGACATTCAAGATCAGACTTGATGCAGCTCTGGGCAGCCTGATCTAGTTGGAGGTGTCACTGCTCACTGCAGGGGGGTTGGACAAGATGACCTTTGAGGGTCCCTTCCAACCCGATGCAACCTGCAAATCTGTGAAAGGAGTATGCTGTACCACTGAGGAGCCAGGAACTGTCTGCTGTACCTTTCCAGGCCTTCTATGACCACACTTATGGACTCTGTGGCAGTCAACACTTATGTAGACAGTGGCCTCCAGCTGTCTAAAAAGCACTTGTGACACATCCTTATTCGCCTCATAGGAGGCTTCTTACGCTTATAAGAATAGAATTGCATTGTCTCCTGGTTGCAAATATCTGCACTAGGCAACAAAACACCACACTGGCATCAAAGGGAGAGGACATAGAATGGTTTAGGGTTTTCAAAGTATTTCAAGGATAACTCTTCATTCTGTACAGGGCACTACACAAGAACATGGAAAGCAGACACTACTGGGCATCACTCTGGGCACTGTCTGGCTGCAATCACAGAACCATTTTGGTTGGAAAAGAGCTTTAAGATCACTAAGTCCAGCCATTGACCTAACAGCACCATGGCCGTTACACCACATCCCAGAGTGCCACATCTACATGTCTTTTGAACACCTCCAGGTATGGTGATGCCACTACCTCCCTAGGCAGCCTGTTCCAATGCCTAATGACTCTTTCAGTAATGAAGTTTTTCTTGATATCCAATCTAAACCTCCCCCGGTACAACCTGAAGCCATTTCCTCTTGTTCTATCACCAGTTACTTGGGAGAAGAGACCAACAGCCACTTTACTACAACCTTCTTCCAGGTAGTTGTAGAGAGGAATACAGTCTCCCCTCAGCCTCTTTCTCTCCAAAATCACACCCCAGCATACAGAAGCACCCACAGGGTCTGCTGGTGCCGTGCGCGAGGCTCCAGGAAAGTCATCTCTGGACTGCACAATGACAAAGGCAACGAGGCTTTGCTGACAGCAGTTTCCACACAGAGCAACACTTTGCACATATGCTGGCAGGCTACCACACAGACAGTAACTGAGCCAGCTACACTAACATGTCCTTGCTCACCATTTGGAAGCCACAGCACCACCCCTATCCTGAGTAGTTTCCTAACTAGTTCATTAGCCTTTCAATATGGACACTAGTGTACCTTTGCTCTTCCCCTCAGGCTGCAAGGGGTCTGAAACAGTAGCTCTGAGGGAAACATCAGCTGCACAACTCATGCTACAAACCTTTCTTGACATCTGACAAATACAGCAAATAGTTTGCTTCACAACTTCACTATTGATAACACAACCAAAAGCTTTCAGGCAATGTGCTCATGGATCACTTTTGGTTGAAGTAGCAGCTAAAAGGGGTGCAACATGGAGAAGGTTCCTCAGAGCCATTGTTAGATGTGGGACTTAAAAGGAGGGATTGAAGCTCTGCACGCTTGCATAACATGAGCAGGAAGAAGCAGCTAAACATAGAGGAGCTCAGCCTAAGTAAGGAGGCCCAGCCAGCACCCATGGGTGATGTTAGAGTGACATCAAGCCTATTCCTGCCTGACTGGGGGGCCCCCCAGCCTTTAGATCCCATTCACCCAGCGTGCACCACAGGTACTCACCACTGACAATAGGAGGATCATCCCTCTGCCCAACTGGGCAAGCTTAGGGCTGCTACTTTTCCTGGGGCAGATTAAAAAGGGGAGTGGGCAGGGAAGGCAAAGTGGTCACACCTGGGGTGGGAGGAGACTGCAACAGAACCCAGGTGCTTTGAGTTTGGAGAAGAAAAGGGGGAAATGCAGTGTGGAGTGGGAAAGGGGCAGATACAATGTAAAAGGGCAGGTGGTGCTGAAAGGAGGGAGATGGAGAGGAAAAGGATAGAGCTGGAGATGAAAAGAGGAAGATGAAAAAAGGAAGAAAATGGAGAGGAAAGGAGGAAGAATGGGGAAAAGAGGAAGATGGAGAAGAAAGGAAGGAGATGGAAGGAAAAGGATGGAGGGAAATGGGAGATGGGGAGAAGAGGGATTAAAAAAAAAAAGAAAAGAAAACTGGACTGCAGAAAACAAACGAAACAAAACAAACAAACAAAACACAAAAAAACAGGTGCTCCTGCTCTGGCAGGGGGGTTGGACTAAATGACCTTCTGAGGTCTCTTCCAGCCCCTAACATTCTGTGATTCTGTGATAACAGCCCTGCTCTACCTCCTGTCTAGAAGATATCCCAAGGGTTCAAGTCACCAAAAACCTTTCCTGTGGAAGATTCCCAAGAAGCACCACATCCCAGATCCTTGTGTCCAAATGTCTGCTTCTCCTCTAGCAGCTTCTTGCATTAGGGAGCCATGAGAAAATTACTGCATCAGAAAAATCTGGAGCAACAGAAAACACCATGCATTTTCTATCAGGATGGCCACATGCACAAAATAAGTCTTCTGACAGCACAACAGGTCATGAATTAAATCAGACTTCCACTGCAGTGTTACTGTGACACATTTTGCTGGTGAAGGTATAGGCCAGATGACTCCAGTGCCATTTATTTTATTTCATAAAAGCTCACACTTTTTCTGTTTCCAAAGTCAGAGCTCTAAATGAGACAGGGCATTTGAGGGAGCATGGTGTTTGAGTTACTCCTTGGAGCTAGTCCAACTCCAGAGGTGATGCAACATAGAGGAGGAGAGCAAGAAGACAGAAAAATACTAACAAGAATGCATGCAAGACCTTAAAAGGAAGAGCCATGGGCGAGTGTCATTCTGATATTAGCTTTCCCCCTGTGCTCTGCAGGGTAGTTAGTATCAAAGTCTCTCTACAGAGTCTCTACAGAGGGACTTGGATAGATTGGATCCATGGGCCAATGGAGCTTTGACAAGGCCACGTGCCAGGTCCTGCACTTGGGCCACAACAACCCCAAGCAATGCTACAGGCTTGGGGCACTGCGACTGGAGAGCTGCCTGGCAGAAAGGGACCTGAGGGTTGTGATGGACAAGCAACTGAATATGAGCAAGCAGTTTGCCCAGGTGGCAAAGAAAGCCAATGGCATCCTGGCTTGTGTTAGAAATGCTGTGTCCAGCAGGGATAGGGAGCTGGTTGTCCCCTTGCACTTGGCTCTGGTGAGGCCACATCTCAGGTGTTGTGTTCAGTTTTGGGCCCCTCATTGCAAGAGAGATGTGGAGGTGCTGGAGTGAGTGCAGAGGAGGGCAAGGAAGCTGGGGAAGGGCCTAGAGAATAACTCTTATGAGGAGCAACTGAGGAGCTGGGGATGGTTAGTTTGAGGAAGAAGAGGCTGAGGGGAGACCTCATGGATGTCTACAGCTACCTGAAAGGACGTTGTGGAGAGGCTACTGCTGGTCTCTTTTCACAGGTAGTGATAGAACAAGAGGGAATGGCCTCAAGCTGTGACTGGGTAGGTTTAGGCTGGACATTAGGAAACATTTTTTCCCAGCAAAAGTGGTCAGGCATTGCAATGGGCTGCCCAGGGGGGTGGTGGAGTCACCAAGCCTGGATGTGTTTAAAGGTTGTTTGGATGTGGAGCTTGGGATTATGGTTGAGGGTGCACCTTGTAGAGTAGGGACATTGGTTGGACTTGGTGATCCTGAGGGGCTTTTCCAACCTGAACATTTCTGTGATTCTGTGATTCTATGATTCTGTGATTCTATGATTCTGTGATTCTGAAGTCCAGCATTTTGCCCTGTGGTCTGAAGTGTGCCAGCATTACTGCCAAACAATTTTTGAGAATTCCTTGCTCCTCAGTAGTTAAATTTTGTTCTTTGCAATTTTCAGATTTCTGACAGAACTGCTGGTGACAGTTGTAATAATATTCTGTAAAATGTTGTGGTGGTGATTCTTTGAATGCCTTTGTGGTTTGCTGTCCAGAGTTATAATAACCTATGTTTGCCCAGATACGTGTTCTCAACTTGGAAGCACTGGAGCTAGCATTTAGTCTTCTGCCTTCTGGGTGACTGCACGTGTGAGCAGCCTGTGCGCTGAATATGTAAGCAAGTCTCTGAGGATTTTTCAGGTGCTTCCTGGTCCCTGGGAAGCACTTTTTTTGGGGGTTCACATCTCTGGGAAAGTGGACAACTTGAGGTTCATTCTTGAGAGCAGAATCCATTGACAGGGATCATAGGTGGTTTCTGAGCCCCCTTTCAGTTTTGTGTTTCTCTATCGGCTATCTTCTGCCTTAATCATTTTGTTTTAGAAACAATAGTGGAGGGAGGAGAGGAGAGGAAGAAAAGTAAAAATACAGCTCTGTGATTGTGCAACAAGACTGAAACCAGCACAGCTATGGTGAGATTAGTTTTGATAAGAAAGTTTACTTCAGATGCCAGCCTTGCTCTGCTCATCTCAAGGCATTTACTCTCAGACCCTCAGAAGAATGAGATACAAATAGCCAACTTGTATTAGCATTTTCTAGTCTCAGGTCTATCTCTATGTCCTTAGTAAAAATTGTTGAGTGAAACTTTGAGAATCAGGCTTGTGAGACGCAGATTGAAATCATGTATGTCTGCATGAGGCACCAATTTCAACTAAAACTATGTGCAACTTTGGAAAGAGAATGCTAAGCAAAACCAAAAAGATCTCAAAACCACTCATTGTCAGCCAAAAATGGCCTCCTCTGGAGTCATAGGATCATAGAATCGTAGAAATTTGGGTTGGAAGGGAGCTCCAAAGGCCATCTAGTCCAATCCCCCTGCAGTGAGCAGGGATGTCCTCCATCAGATCAGGTTGCCCAGAGCCCTGTCAAGCCTCACCTTGAATACCTCCAAGGATGGGGCCTCAGCTACCTCCCTGGGCAACGTGCTGCCATGCTCCACCACCCCCATGTTAAAGAACGTCCTCCTAACATACAATCTAAACCTGTTCCTCTCTGATTTCAAACCACTGCCCTTCATTCTATCCCTACAGGCCTTTGTAAATAGTCCCTCTGCAGCCTTCTTTGCAGCCCCCCCTTCAGGTACTGGAAGGCTGCTATTAGGTCTCCTCAGAGTCTTCTCCAGACTGAACAATGCCCAACTCTCTCAGCTTGTCCTTGTAGGAGAGGTGTTGCAGCTCCCTAATCATTTTTGTGGCCCTCCTCTGGACCTGCTCCATAGAATCATAGACTCATAGAATCATAGAATCAGTCAGGGTTGGAAGCATCAGGTCCATGTTCTTTCTGTGTCGAGGACACCAGAGCTGGATGCAGCACTCCAGGTGAGGTCTCACCAGAGCAGAGCGAAGTAGCAGAATCACCTCTCTTGATCTGCTGGTCACTCTTCTTTGGATGCTGCCTAGGGCATGATTGGCCTTCTGTGCTGCATAAAACCTTCATATATATTTGTGTCCACGAAGTAACACAGAATGAGAGAGAGATGGGAAACACTTAACTTATCTTTATATAAACAAAGGGGTGTACCCTAAATTACTTTACAAGTTGATAAACTAGACTCTGGTAGTGCATTGGTCCTATAAAAGACAAGGTCTCTATACTGTACCACAAAGTATCTCCTACATATATTTCTTAGAAATTGGATCCCAGTTAGATGAAATATTGAAGAGAGTTAGCTCTAGAGGAGCTGAATTTAATTTGAGATGAAAATTGTTCCTGGTTTGGCAGGACACAAACAATGCTATACCCATCAAAGGCTTGGCTTTTGAAATTAATCTATGCTCTGCAGCAAGGAGAAGCTGAGGATCCCCTCAGTGCTGCCTGTCCCAGTTCAGCCTTGCACAGCATTTGCCATGACTGAAGAATTGTGATACTAGTGTTGCACTCTAGTTGTGGACTCTCAGAGCAGTGAGTACATGTGCCCCAAAGCCCTCAAATGAAATCCTGCAAAGAGAGCCCATGGCTTTGTTAATCATTAGTGTTACAGCATTTCTGAACCTCTAAACTTAAAAGTGCACCTTAACAGAACTTTCGATTTCCTGGCTGGTAGCATATTGGAATGCTAGAGTAAAATTGTTCTTAAGAGTTTAAGGCTCTCATCAGAGAACTCCAAAATCCTGCAGCTGAAGAGCTAAGCACAATTTACATGGAGCAGCCATGCAGAAGATATTTTTCCAAAGCTGAATTCTCTCTACCGATGCAAACTGTGCTTTGTCTCTTACCTTTTTTTTAACACTTCCTGCACCTCTCCCCCTGCTGCCTCCTCCAAAGGGGTTATCATCCTCTGGTACCTGAAATTAGCCAGCTGTGAGTTGTGCTCTGTCCTTTGTTGTCTCTCTTCCTGACCAGTGATGGTCACTCTCATCCTTTCTGGGGACAAATAAGCCTCAACAGCACAGTGGTGTCTCTGTGCTGAGGTTGCTTTCCTGAGCTACTCTCATAATGCTTTCTGATCATGCTTTTTGATTGTGCTTGTTGCCTTGTTCCAGGCTCTGCTCCTCTCCAAGATGTGGTCATTGGGCAGAGTTGTAAAAAAAGATGTTCTCAGGTGATAAAATTTCCCACCAGCTGATGGGGCCTTGGCTTGGACCAACAAGGCATATTGAAATTCCTCCAAATGCTGACCCTCCCAAGAACTACCTCCCTCTGTGGCAACCATTCTGAAGCTTGTTTTCTGGAGCACTGCATCTGGTTCTGGTGTCCTCATTATAGGAAGGACATGGACCTGATGAAGCAGGTACAGAGGAGGGCCATGAAAATGATCAGAGGGTTGGAGAACCTCTACTATGAGGACAGGCTGAGGGAGCTGGGGGTGTTCAGTCTGGAGAGGAGGAGGCTCCAGGGGGACCTAATAACAGCCTTCTAGTACCTGAAAAGGGCCTACAGGAAGGATGGAGAGAGGCTGTGCACAAAAGCCTGCAGTGACAGGATGAGGGCCAACGAGTTCAGACTAGAGAAGAACAGGTTTAGATTGGATGTTAGAAACAAGTTCATTACTATGAGGGTGGTAGATCAATGGAACACGTTGGCCAGGGAGGTGGTTGAGGTTCCTTCCCTGGAGACATTCAAAGTGAAGCTTGGCAGGGCTCTGGGTAATCTGATCTGATGGCAATGTCCCTGCTGACTGCAGGGGGGTTGGACTGGAT
>WBNM01045921.1:0-15798 GCA_013399055.1 Ramphastos sulfuratus
CCTCTGGACTTGTTCCAAGAGTTTGATGCCCTTCTTGCATTGGGGGCTCCAGTAGTAGTCCGGGTGGGAATCTCACAAGAGCTGTCTTGCAGTACTTGCAAGTGTCAAACCCTACAATGAAAGCAAAAAGAAAACAGGCCTTTGTTGGCAGCATTAAAAAAGTTAATCCAGATAAAGTGAGGACAGACTTTCACTGGCTCAGTGGAGCCATACCCATTTGCATCATCAAGAAACCTGTATTCTTATATAGTGCTAGATCCATCTTTGAATGTTTCCAGCAGCAGAGGAGAGGAAGGATTTTCCTGTGCTTTTAAGTATAAAAGAGCTGTCTCTTTTAACTGTATAGAAAATGTCAAATGTTTGCTGCTATTCTGTTTTTCAGTGAGACATCCAAAATCTAAATACATTCTTCAGGTTGAGTTTGCTAGCCCATGGTAATCAAGGTGTGCAACTTTGGGTTCATCCACCATGTACCTAGCTCTTCTGAAGCATCTCTCTGTAGGTCTTTCCCATTGCTGTCTCTTATTTTATGCCCTTGATGGCTCTTCTTATGAGTCAGGTTGTGTGGGTTGGTCAAGGCACTTGATGAGCACCAGAGTACAGAGCAGAAAGCAAAAGCTTAAAGTCAGCTTGGCTCAGGATGGGTTCAAAACATGCCAGACTCCTATCAGCTCCAAGAGAGGTAGTCTGTTACAGCCTCCCTGGGAAACACAGATTCACTATGAGACAAGAGCATCCAGGAGCTTTCTTTCTGTGCACTTATAGTTACAGTAAAGTTACAAATGTGGTGCCAGGAGATGTACCAGCATCCAAATGAAGGGTGGACAAGAGTGAAAGTCAGTAGAAAATGCCCAAGCCTGATGCACTGCCACACATCCTTCTCTTCCCTAATCATTATATTGTGCTGTACCATTCATTTGTCAAGTCATTTGGCTTTCTTTTTCCATTCTGTTGTTTTTCTCCACCTTTTAATTTCCTCTGGGTGAGATGGAAAAATCAGACTGTAATGAGAGGCCAAAATATCTTCAGATTTCCCAATGTCAAGAAGCATTTGTAATCTTCTGACAACCTCCTCCTATAAATCTGGGAGATGTGAATTGTTTCAGATACACACCAGTTATTTTCTTATAAAGCCTAAGAAAAGGTATCAGGATTTTGTGCTTTGCTCAAAGCTCATAAGAAGGATAAAGATCTCCAATACTGCCAACTAATGGAGTAATTCCCTTAGCTCTGGATTCATCTTTCCAGCTTCAATGACTCTCTGAGTGGGATTATTTTCTAAAAGCTTCTGATCCAGTTTCTTTAGTCCTGAAGACCTTTAGTATTCAGAACACCCTTGTTTTGCTGATGTAAGGGAAATTATGGATCCCATGATATTCCCACATCCTTCTCAGGTAGCTGCTTCTGTCTGATCTCTTCTCCATCGGAGTGCTTTAAGAATGCAATGGTTAGACTCAATTAAACCACTGACTTGGTTCACTCCTCAGTGTCTTAGACTGTGCATAAGCTGTTACTGAATGCATAAAATGTTGTTCATGGAATCACTGCTGGTCATCTGTGTCATTTTAACATGTTAAAGAGTCTCTCCAGCTTCAAGAGCACCTGTTGTAACAGGCTGGAGAAAAAGAAATAAACCCTCCAATGAGCTCTTTTCCCATCAGATAGCACAAATCCCTTCATCAGAACTGCAGCTTCTCACTGAATGCCAACCATCGGTGAGTCAGGACCACAAAAACTGAAATGAGCTTAGCCACGAGTCTGTGACAGGGGTTTGAAAAGACATGTCATGAACTCTGGCTCCGAAATCATCAATCTCTCTGAATCATAGGAGATTCCCTACCACCTATCACTACTCTTTCTGATGGTGTTGACAAGCAAAGAGACACAGGTCTGACTTTATTGCATGATCCTGCAGTGCTTTCTGAGAGATCTCATTCTGAGAGATCCCTAATTCTAATCTGTCTCTTTAGAATACAGACTGTAGAATGCTCTGCAGTCCCAAGAATGACATTAAGGTGATGGAGCAGGTCCACAGAAGGGCAACAAAGATGGTGAATGGTCTAGAGCACAAATCTTGCAAGGAGTAGCTGAGGGAAATGGAGTTGTTCAGTCTGAAGAAAGGAGGCTGAGGAAAGACCACATTGCTCTCTGCAGCTCCCTGAAAGTAGGTTGGAGTGAGGTGAGAGTTTGTCTCTTCTCCCAAGTAAAATTAGCAGCAGATTAAGAAGAAAACCTTCCCTGGTGCAACCTGAAGAAATTATGTTGGATGCTAGAAAAAATTTCTTTCCTTCAAGAGTGGTCAGGCATTGGAAAAGGCTGCCTTGGGAGGTGGCGGAGTTGCTGTCCCTGGGGGTGTTCAGAAAATGTGTGGACATGGCACTTTGAACATGGTTTAATGGCCATGGTGGTGTTGGGTTGATGGTTGGACTTCATCTTAGACGTCGTTTGCAACCTTAATGATTTTATGGTTCTATGAAATACGGATCTTTAAGAGGTACCATAAGCTTTAGGAAAATAAACTGTGTAACACCTATATGCACTGTGCACACCAGGTCACAGTCCCTGCCACTGTTAGAGCTCCCTTTTTTTTGTCCACCAGGCTGTTTTGCTCTCCAAAGCTCTCCAGGCGCCTCAGCGCACATTGCAGATCCCTGGTGGGACAGAAACTGGCAGCTAGAAATATCTAAAGTGGTTTCAGGTCAGTGGAGATGAAGTGTGAAAAGAGAAAGCAAGCCCATGTTGCTCACATGGCCATGGTTTTCTGCATCTAATACAAAAAATATTATGCTCCCTGGTTAGTGAGTTCTCTATTGCAAAGGGTGAAATGGATGAAGATGACAAATGCTGTTGAGTAGTACATCTCATGAGGTCTAAAATATTGTTAGATGTTAATGGGAGCACTGAGTTGAGTGAATGGAGGTCTGACACTGCAGCACTCATCAACACTGAGGTTGCAGTTTGCATGTTTGCAGTGTGAGTGGCTTGCTTATTAGACAAAAATCAGAAAGAATCCTGACTTTCCGGAATTACTGTCTGAATCCTAGATGGGGGATGGCCAAGTAGGAATGAGATAACCTGTCTCAGCTCAAACTCCTTGACAACTTTAAAAGTACTACTCAGTTCTGAGTACAAGAAATGTGTTAGAAATGAGAAAAATCTATAAATGGATGAAGAAATAAGCCTCAGAACAATGATGGTGTCTCATTATGACTGTGGGGTGTTTTTTTTTTTTTTGCAGCATATGCTGATTGTACACTGTTTTATTTTAGACTGACTGAGGATAAATTTCTCTATGCACTGGTAGAGTTCCATCACAAAACCTCGTTATCTAATCCCTTTGTTGAAAAATGATGATTTGAGAAAGTAGGAGCTGTGATGCTCCTGCTTGCCTCTCCAGCATCTCTATGTAGCTCTGTTAGCTCTTCACAAGAAGCGGCAGAGTTTTCAATCGTAGACTCATAAAATTGTTTTGTTTGGAAAAGGCCTTCAAGATCACAGTCCAACCAGTATCTAACGCTACAAGTTTGGTGGTAAACCACATCCCACAACATCACTTCTGCCATTTTAGAACACATCTTGGGGTGGGAATTCAACCACCTCCCCATAGAAGCCTGTTCCAGTGTTTGACAACTTTTTCAGGGAAAAAGTTTCTTTTAATGTCCAACCTAAACTTCCCCTGGTGCAACTTGGGGCCATTTCCTTTTATCCTATCACTTGTTACTAGGGATGAGAGACCCACCCCACCTGGCTCTAACCTCCTTTCAGCAAGTTGTAGAAAGCAAGAAGATCTCCCCTCAGCCTTTTTCTCCAGGCTGAACAAGCCCAGTTCCCTCAGCTGTGTTGGGTAAAATTACTGAAAAACAAGGCAGGATTCTGTTTGGATCATCTATAGATCTGGCATGGCAGGTGCCATGTAGCTGGGGAACATGTAGCCAACAGTAAAGCACATTTGCTGTTTAATAGTAACAATATGTTTTAAAATTCCCATGTCACTTCTGAAATAACTCCATGGAGGGCTCACTGAAGGGTCAAAAAATATAAAGAAAGTGCATTTTTTTTTTTTTTTTTTCTGAAGGAACAAACAATAAGTGTTGCTTCAAAGTGCCTTTGGGATAGTTTGCTTGGGTGAACTCCTGCTTAAATACCTTATCAAATATTCAAATATATAAGTATTCTAATGAATATAAAATTCTTTTCATGGAAAACATATTATCTATATTTATATATTATTTTCCTAGAACATATTTGGCACAAGGTAGAGGAACTGCACTAGACTTTGTCCCCACAGATCTGACCAAATCCTGTTCCTTGAGGACTGTTTGTGTTGCTTTGTAAAGCAATCTGGCTTCTAAATACTCTTAAGATCGATCTAAAAATGTGGATGGAAATAAGAGACAGTAAATATTGATGATATAGTTTGGTGAGGGTGTTTTTTTTTTTATATCTATCTATATCTATATATATACATACATATATTTATATATATACACAAACTCAATAAAACTAAGGCTACTCTTGGGGCTTTTTGGTTTTTTCCTCTTGTGGAAAGGATACATCTTAGAACTTTTCCTATTCTCTTCTAAGAAGGGGCCACAAGTACAAACCAGGGAAAATACTGAATCAGAATATCATCCAAAACATGCAGGGAACTGTCACTGATTTTAATACAGACCTTTAAGTAGAGCTTGTAGCTGCATGTCTGGAGAGTGCAAAGGGGTTTTGGAGGCTGTCTAATCGTGTCTTGAATGGTCTGATTGATGCTCCTTGCAGGCGCAATGTCGAGGGCTATGAAAGAAGTAATTGCTGAGTTTCTATTTGTCACAATCTTCCGTGATGGGATCTCTGCTGTTAGTCATTTGTCACAACAGTTCATATCTTGCTGCGTGTCAAAGGCAGTGTAGATGCCAGAGAGCTGATGATTTGCTTTATGAATCATAGAGTCGCTTTGCTTGGAAAAGCCCTCTAAAATCATCCAGACCAGCCGTCGACCCACGGCCGCTAAACTGCATCCCAAAGTGCCATGTTCACACGTCTCCTGAACACCTCCAGGGATGGTGACTCCACTACCTCCCTGGGCAGCCTGTTCAATGCCCGACCACTCTTGCAGCAACATATTTCTCCTAATTTCCAACCTAAACCTCCCCTGGTGCAAGTTGTGGCAATTTCCTCTTGTCTTATCACCTGATACTGGGGAGAAGAGACTGACCCCCACCTCACTCCAACCTCCTTGCAGGGCTTTGGGAACAGATTAATGATGGCTGTTGGGGTGACTGCAAAAGGGCAGGGGCGTTGGCTAGGGCTCTGGCTGTGGGTGGCAACATGGGGTGATTCAGGAGAGAATCAACAGATGCTGCCCTTTTGCAGACCCCTTATTTGGACTCTGTCTCCTCTGGGCTTTTGGCTCAAAAGGCTTTGAGCAGGGTGTTCCAGCATCATATGAATCTGCTCAAAATGGAAGCAGTAAGTCTGCTTAGGAGTGTGATTTAGAGGCTGTCAGGGTGTTTTTTCCTCAGCTTTCTGTGACACAAAAAAGGTTTCCCAGGCTGGTGACTTCCTATCATGTATTTACTGACAGCTGTAGAGGGGGATGATCTTGGTGGTGGTGGCAGCGAGCTAGCCTTCGGTAGGTCTTAACCTCTGTCACCAAACCATCTTACAGTTTGGAAATGTAGAATCACAGAATTGTTTGTGTTGTAAGGGACCTTTAAAGGTCATCTAGTTCAACTCCCCTGCAGTCAGCAGGGACATCCCCAACTAGGTC
Source organism: Ramphastos sulfuratus (assembly GCA_013399055.1). Classification (NCBI taxonomy): domain Eukaryota; kingdom Metazoa; phylum Chordata; class Aves; order Piciformes; family Ramphastidae; genus Ramphastos; species Ramphastos sulfuratus. The sequence continues at coordinate 5,762 of WBNM01045921.1, forward strand.
AGGTTGCTCAAGAGCTCTGTCAAGCCTAACCTTGAATGTTTCCAGGTTTAAGGCCTCCACCATCAATGTGGGCAACCCTGCCTCACCCAGGGAGGGATATAGTGGGGACAACAATATTTTGCTCCTGTTATTTTCTTTTTGTAGCCTAATTGCATTAAAAAAATCTTTAAGGTGAGGTTCTTACTGTAGAAATAGGTGTTGCCTGATATAGAGGAATCTGAACCTTGATGGGAAGCGATCTTCTCTTTGATGTAGGATACAAATATTAATAATACCATATTTCTCTAAATTGGCAATGCTCTGAATGGATTTAATGAGGAAAAGTAGTCAGGAGAATCTATGAACAGCACTGGAATTGAAATTCTGGCATTTCTCAGAAACTGTTCTGTTAAATCTATCTTACTGTTGTTCTTCATGCATAAATAAATGATAGGAAGGGTCACTGATCTGCTCTGGAGAAAGGCAGCTATGCCTCCTGTCATATCAGAGCGTGGAAAAACAATCTAATGATTAGACATGTCATTGATGGCAAGTTCCAGGCATAAGCTGTTATAATCACTCCAGGAAAGAAAAAAACACAAATGGGCACACCAGGGAAAGCTGCCTGTCAAAGCACAGCTCAGGAAAGTGCCTATGCAAGCTTATGGACTGTGAATGAAGACAGAAAAAATAATGTAATAGTAAAAATAAACACTGTGCAAAAAGATGGTCAGGCAGCAGAACAGGCTGCCCAGGGAGGTGGTAGAGTCAGTGTCCCTGGAGGTGTTCAGGAAATGTGTAGACCTGGTGCTTAGGGACATGGCTTAATGGCTGTGGTGGTGGTGGGTTGATGGCTGGGCTGAATGATCTTAGAGGTCATTTCCAACCAAAGGATTTGATGATTCTTAGATCACATTGTATTTTGACCTCTTGCTGGGGTAGTCAGGGGCTGCCATAATATGGCTAATGAGCAGGCTAATAGTCAAATAGAAAGGACCACAAAAGCCAATGTGATTTGCTGACAGTGTGCATCACTATTCTGTCCTGATTCTGCTGTTCCTGACCATAACATACAGAAAGAATGAGAATCTAGCCTGAAGTAGAGGTCATTGATATCCTGGAAATTTCCATGCACTGTATCAAACTTGGATGCTTTTATTTGTAGTGATAGATATTTTTATTATCAGGTTGCACATTAGTCTCTAAGGAGATGGATAGCCCATCTGCCACAGTGTTCTGCCTGCTGACAAAGCAATTTGTCCTGCTCTACCTTTGCAAGCAGTAGTGCTGCCAAGAGGCTGAAGCAGGAGGTCATAGGGAGCACCCAGTTTAATCTATTGGATGCACCTGCAGGTGGTTTATCTCAGGAGCATCTTAATATGGCAGGTAAGATATAGTATGTGGCTGTGATTTGCAGATGAGGTGCTGTAGGAAGGTATCGCAGACAAGAGGAAACGGCCTCAAGTTGCACCGGGGAGGTGTAGGTTAGGTAACAGGAAAAAATTCTTTGCCTCCAGAGGGGTCAGGCATTGGAACAGACTGCCCAGGGAGGTGGTGGAGTCACCATCTGTAATGCAGGGGTAATTAATTAATTGCAAGATGGTATTTTCAAAATTAATATTGTTTATTAATTTTGGTATTCAGGAGTCTTGCCTCCCAGACCACTCATTTTAATAATAATCAGGTTCTCTTGCAACAGTCATGGAAACATTATACAGAAAAATAATATGGGATCTAGAATGTTTAAGAAATAACTAGCAAAAATATAAACATTAATGGAACTGCAAAAGAAGGTTCTTGCAGTCAATTATACTGCTTGTCCACTGGATGGACTTGAGGAGCTCCTTTCTGCTTAAGGCAGAAGGCAATTGGAGAATTACAAGAGGCTTTAAATATTTACTCACAAATATTAGTCTCCTGACTGGCAGGGACAGCTACAGCTTCATAGAATCGTAGAATGGTAAGGTTGGAAGGGACCTCAACGATCATCTAGTTCCAACCCCCTGCCATAGGCAGGGACACCTCCCACTAGTACAGATTACTCAAGGCCTCGTCTAACCTGGCCTTGAACATCTCCAGGGAGGGAGCAGCCACAACCTCCCTGGGCAACCTGTGCCAGTGCCTCACCACCCTCGCTGTAAAGAACTTCCTCCNGAATGTGCGGTTTTGGCACGGATGTCATGCTGGCTGAGCAGACCAATTGCATGGAGGCATTTAGAGCCTGTTCCTGGTAAACTCAAAGCAGGCAGCTTCCAAGCAGTTCAGCAGAGCTAATTTACAGCTTAGCAAAGCGTAATGCTGTAAAGCATGGCAGGATACACTGAGGCAGAATGCTGCCAGAGGCAGAGGGCAATGGCAGCAGGCAGTAGCAAGCATCAATACAAGGCAGAGCACATTGTATTACCTGCTCATCTGTATTTATCAATACAACCTGAGACTAATGGGCCTTTGGACACAGAATAGCCAATCAGAATGGCAGTTAGCCAACCTTGGCCATATTAGTTGAAGCCATAGGCTTACTTTACCCAAATTTGGAAAAACAAAGGCCTTGCAAGAGCCGGGCACAAGCCAAGTGTGTGTACCTTGTTTACCACAGGATATAAAGAGGAGCAAAACAAGTCTGGGCAAGCCAGGGTCCTTAGACTCAGTGACTCCAGGTTCTTTGTCCTCTTTCCCATGGTTGCTTCTCCCCAATACAGAGAGAGGGGAAGCAGAAGAACACATCTGGGCAAGCCAGGACATGTATAAGCCTATTTTGGTCTATTCAGACCTACCACGACACCATCCTTGGAAGTGTTCCAGAGATGTGGCTCTTCAGGACATGGTTTAGTGGCCATGGTGATGCTGAGTTGGTGGTTGGACTTTTCCAACCTTAATGGAGGTCTTTTCCAACCTTAATGATTCTATGGTTGTATCAAACAGCCTGATTTCCCAGGAGGGCTGAGACCCAGCTCCCAGCCACGTGAACCAAGAACCCCACTCTTTGCAGTGGAGAAACCCTTTTCTTGCTGCCTGTTCCTTCAGGGATGCTCAAGCTACAGCTTTTCTGAAGCTCATCTGTGAATGCTTCATAAAAATACCCAGGGAGATATGAAGGTAGACAGATGTGGGTAAGGGAAGGCAAAGGGAAGATTGATAAGTTATGGAAAAGACGATAAGAATTTTGAAGGAAGCTTCTGAAAGAAGAAACAGGCTGGAAAAGAACAACAAAGCAAGCTAAACAACACTGCAGAGACAAAATAACCCCATAAAAAAAGTGGTAAAACACAAGAAAAATAAGGGAGTGATCTAGCAGGAAACTTTTCACTCAACTGTGTCATACTCTGTTACAAGAAGGTAGAAATGAGAATGGAAAACACCAAGGTGAAAAGAACATATCCTGAGCAACCAACAGTATCCAGTCAGTACATTATTTCACTGCTTGGTTTGTCTCATTGCCTAGTAAATGATTTCTGATAAATGCATTTTTGGAAGAATTTGATTAGGTCTAAAAACATACAGAAAGATAAATGGATGAACACACCAGAAAAAGTGAAGGTGGCAGTTTGAGACCACCAGGGCATACTTTCTGCTGTTTGAATTGCTTGAAGCAATAACTTACAGAAAATACATTTTTCTTTCTTCAGCTTTCTAATTGATGCCTTGCATCAGGCAATACTTCACTGATCTCTCTTTCAGGAAGTATAGCCAGACTTTTACGTGGACCAGAAGTATCTGTAAGGCTCACATCCTCTTTGTGAGCTGTGCATAGGAACTTCTCTGAGGACAGGTTGAGAGAATTGAGGCTGTTCAGCCTGAAGAAGAGAATCACGGAATCACAGAATATTAGAGGTTGGAAGGGATCTTCAGAAATCATCAAGTCCAACCCCCCTGCCAAAAGCAGGATCACCTGGGGTAGTCTGCACAAGAATGCATCCAGGAGTGTTTTTTAACGTCTCCAGAGAAGGAGACTCCATAACCACTCTGGGCAGCCTGTTCTAGTGCTCTGTCACCCTGACTGTAAAGAAGTTTCTCCTCATGTTGAGCTGAAACCTTCTATGTTCAAGTTTGTAGGTGTTGCTTCTTGTCTTATTGCTGGGGACCACCACTGAAAAGAGATTGGCTCTATCCACTTAACACCCACCCCTCAGATATTTAGATATTAAGGAGATTCCACTCTGTCTTCTCATCTCCAGACTAAACAGCTCCAGGTCTCTCAGTCTCTTTTCATAAGGGAGAAGGCTCCAGAGACAGGTTGTTGTGGCCTTCCAGTACATAAAGGGGCTGATGAGAAAGATGGGGACAGTTTAGCAGGACCTGTTGTGAAATGACAAGGAGTGATGATCTGAAACTAAAAGAGAGAGATTTAGACCAGAGAGAAGAAAGAAATGTTGGACAGTGAGGGTGGTGAAACCCTGGCCCAGGTTGTGCAGAGAAGTGGTAGATGCTTCATCCCTGAAACCATTCTGGATGAGGTTGGACAGGCTCTGAGCAACCTGCGTGGGATGATGCTGTCTCTGCTGACCTTAGTGGGGGTGGACTAGATCAGCTTTCAAGGTCTCTTCCAACCAAAAGCATTATTTGATTAACTTTATAAGAAAGGCATGCTCTCTGTGCTACCTAGAACATTCCCCACCAATCTAGGACCCTCACTAGTGTTATGTTCATCCTCAGGTAGTTCAAAATAAAGGTCTTAAAAGCTATTTCACAGACAAAGTCAATGGTGATGATTATTTTTGTTGAATTATTTCTGATTGTGTTGTTTTCCCCCCAAGCTGGCCTGTTAAGGAGATATTAAACACTTGCATACACCAGCAAATACTAGTTCTGAGTTTGTCTCCTCTGACAGAGACAATTAACTCATGAAGAAAGGTGATATTTCTTTTGTGTGTTTTCATATTATAGCTCCTCATTATTCCAAGCCATCCACATGCCCTGAATGGTATCAGACCTCTTTGTGTGAACGCAGTTTGGAGTTTCAGAACAGGCAGCTAGAAGTGGTTAATGATGTCACTGTAATGGGTGGGTATTTTTTTAGCACCAAGCTCCTGGTAATGTTACATTTTCTGTAAATGTAAATGCAATCTGCAAGAGGGAGTAAAAAAAAAAAAGTCTGTTTTCTTTTTACTATCTAGAGGGTGAGGGGAAACTTCAAACCAGGCTGTCACGTAGTGCAGCAGCATCCAACCAGACAGTGATAAAATGGAATGGTCTTATCTATAAATCACAATAAAGCTTGACACAACTCACCTCTGCTTTCAGAGTCTTCAGAGTGGGCAGATTTTCCTATTAGAAACAAACCCAAAATGTATTTATCAGAAACATCTGATGTCTGGGAGAAGTCAGCATGTATCATCAGAGGACTTTCTGCCCGAAGCCAAGCAAAACCATTTATCTCTGGTTCTTGCCTTGTAATAACAGAAGCACAATGAAAAGAAGGGGTTTGTTAGGAGATGGGCACACAGCAGAGCTGGCTCCTATCCCTTGTGGCTTTCTAGGACACCATTCCCAAGAGATCCTGCCCAGGATATCCAAAGGGAAGCAGGGACTTGGTGGCAGAGCTGCTCTACAACTCCCTGAAAGGAGGTTGAAGTGTGGTGAGGGTTGGTCTTTTCTCCCTAGTATCAAGTGATAGGATAAGAGAAATGGCCTGAAATTGTGCCAGGGGAGTATTAGGTTGGCCATCACAGGATGTTAGGGTTTGGAAGGGACCTCCAGAGATCATCCAGTCTAACCCCCATGCCAGAGCAGGACCATAACGTAGTGCATGTCCCACAGGAGTGCATCCAGATGGGTCTTGGAAGTATCCGGAGATGGAGACTCCACAACCTTTCTGGGGAGCCTGTTCCAGTGTTCCGTGACCCTTACAGTAAAGAAGTTCCTCCTCGTGTTGAGGGGGAACAATTTATCATGCAAGAGTGGCCAGGCGTTAGAACAGACTGTCCATGGAGGTGGTGGAGTCACCATCCCAGGAAGTGTTCAAAAAAATCTGGGGATGTGGTTTAGGGGCCATAGTGGTGTTAGGTCAGTGGTTGGACTCCGTGATCTTAGAGGGCTTTTCGAACCCAGACAATACTGTGGTTCTGTGATTCATGTCAATCTGACTCAGAAAAATCTGTGCAACTCTTCATCCCTGGAAACAATCTAATTTATCAGCAGAATGCCCACTGTGCATCCTAGTATGCCTGTCCTCCGTGCTCTTTTCCTTTACACTCAGTTGTTATTCTCTTCCTGGATCTAGTCCTGTAGGTGGTAAGGAGCCTATGATCCTCCTTTGGTCATCTGGTGATGTGATCTGTTCTTGCTTCTTGTCTGAGATCTTGAGAGCAACATTGACCATAGAAAAGGAGATCAAATTATTGTATAGGAAGAGGTGGGTAACTTTGAGGTGACATTAAAAGCTACAGAGCAAGCTAGCTTTCAGGAGGGATTTTTGCTGTGAGCAGGGTAGCTTTTGATGACAGCAGCAGAAGACAGGACAAGCTGATGGTAACAGGACCATACCTTATAGGATGAAACTTATTTCAGACAAGTTAGCTGTGAGATGTACTGGATGAGGTTTTTACTTTTATCAGTGGAGGTATGGTACAATACCTTGTGGAGCTTCATCTGGATCACTTCTTCTGGAAGTAGAAAGATCTCTTACAGAGCAGGGCTTCAGCCTGACAGTGAAAGGTCTGATTATCTAATCTCTTGGAGATAAAAATATCAGGCACTTGCAGAAGCTTCTTAGGGTGACAGACAACAGAAGCAAGAGAGTGATCACAAAAAAAAAAAAAAAAAAAAGATTACACTGGCCACTGGAAAAGACTTTCCACAGTTTAAAAAATAGTCCTAATAAGACTATTAGTCCTGATAGACATAGAAATTACTCCTAATAGGACTAATGTAGCGAACAATGTAATTAATGTGGACCTTGGTCCACTTATCAATGTACTTGTAGAGAGTGATTTTTCTTAAGCAGCAGAGAAACAGTCCTAGTGAATAGAGGACATTCTGGGTTTGGTTTGTTGGGTTGTTTTTATTTGTTTGGAGCCCTATACAGAGATCTTGCACAAGCTCTGGGGGCTGAGTATCTGAGTTTGTACCAACCCAAGGCTCTTCCTCAGCTTGCATTAGCTATAAATGCTCACATTTCCTGCCTGCTTGCTGATGTGCTCCTGTTTGCTGACCAGAGGTTTGACCCATTCACTCATTATTTTTCCACAGGTTAAGTGTTCTCTAGTCTTAGAGCACAATATTATTGCAAGATTATTTCCCTTTTATCTTCCTTAAACACAATCCCCCACGTCCAAAAGAGGTTCCTCTGTCTGTTTGGTAATTGGCTGTATTTCATCTCAGGCAGTGAGATATTGATTTCCATGTGAAGTTAGCTTTCAGGTTGCTATTTAGAAAGATGAGTTTTGGCAAAGATCCCTTAGACTCCTCTATATTAGTGCTTATCATTGAGCTAGGAGAGCAGGCAGCCTTATTCCCAAGTACAAGCTGCCTCAGCCATCTCATTCAACCTCAATTCCTGTATTCCCCTTTTTCTGTTGGAATGATCCCAAAAGGTCAATACTTAGCTGCCCAGCTGATTTACTCAGTACTCCCAGTCTCTTTTCTTCGCTGGATACTATCTCAAGGCCTTGCCAATTATGGAGAGGCTGGAGAGAGATGCTGAACACCTCGTACTGTGACTTCACCTATAGAGGGCTGGAGCACCTCTCCTATGGGCACTGGCTGAGAGAGTTGGGGTGGTCAGTTTGGAGAACAGAAGGCTCCGAGGAGACCTTATCGTGTCCTTTCTCATAGGCCCTTTTCTGATATTGAAAGTTGGCGAGGGACTTTTTAGGGAGTTAGATAGTGATAAGACTAGAGGGAATGGATCTGAGCTAAAAAAGAGTAGACTAGACATTAGGAAGAAGTTCCTCACCATGAGGGTGATGAGACACTGGAATAGGTTGCCCAGGGAGGTGGTGGACGCCCCGCCCCTGATGTTTTTAAGGCCAGACTGGATATGGCTCTGGGCAACCTGATCTAGTGGAAAGTGTCCCTGCCCATGGCAGGGAGTTTAGAACTAGATGATCCTTCGGGTCCCTTCCAGCTCTGAGAATTCTGTGATTCTGTCTCTGCTTTCCTACAGAGAGTGTATTTATTTGCAGGATGCTGCTTTGATTACCTTTGTTGAAGATAATTACCTTGGCTAAAGGCTTGGAAGGGAAGGAGGTGGGCTCTTATTTTTCAATTTTAATATTAATTACACTTGTTCCATTTGCATCAGCATTTGTGGAATAAGCCAGCCTTCTATCTGATAGGACTTCAGCTACTTACCTTGCAAAAGAAGTAATGATAGTAAGTAATGCAGCAGTGAAATGAAAATTATGTATTTGGTTCCTTACAGCACCTTTGTGCAATTGCTATTTCATGAATCCTGAGGAATTCATGAGTCAAATCAACCTATTTCTCACCTGCAAAAATTAGGGAAGCTTTTCTAGAGAATTGCTGCTTCGATCAGGGAAGTCTGGTTTTGAGTTTTCAGATGTTGGATGAATGTAGCCAGGGTTATATTAAGAGATCAGGACTATGCCCCTGTGATGTTCCTGTTATTACTTGCTTTTAATGAGAAACGATGTACTGTAATTATGGAGATGCTTTTTTGAAGCTTGTACTATGAGGTGTAAGAGCCTGCAAAATACCAGGGAAATGTTCATGTTAAATGATGCTTCTGATCCTAAGGAGTTGTGCTGATTTCTTTTTAGCACCCATGAAAGACGTGCTGATTTTAGACAGATTGATAACTTAATATTCCAGTCCGTGGCTTGCATTCAATTCTCCTTCTGCACTCAGGGCAATAAATTTCAATTGCCTACAATATTTTTGAACAGAGTGGAGAGTGGTAGGCAAGGGTGAAGGAGGATGTTTCCTAGGGGTTTTGAAAATACTGGTGTTGTCCAGTATGCACATAAATGTAAATAGCTTATACCAGCAAGTGACATGACTGTCTTAAGAGACAGGCAATACAAGCAACAGTCCCTTGGGCAATATGGTAAAGAAAAGAAATCTAAGAAAAAGAGAAAATCATGGGGCAAGTGCACCTGACACTTCATAGTAGAGATGGATGATTTCAGTTAAATATGATGAAGGGGGGGGAAAAAAAAGGCAGCTCAAAGTATGAAGAATCAGGCTGTCCTTTATCCCAGTGTAACATTTTCAGCTCTTAATTGCTGATGGTATTCAGGCTCCAGATGAAGCTCAGATACAGACGACTGGTAGAACAGTAATACTCTTTTGGGAGGATGGAAGTGCGATAAGGAGCATTACCAAGAAAAAAGAAGTAATGCTTTCAAAAATAAAGCACTGAAGTAAATGCTGGGTTTATGTTAGGAAATGTTTCACAGAGACAGTGATCTGACACAGAATGGAGGGGTCTATGCCTGGTGAAAAGTAATAACTTCAAACAGAAAGGGGATGTGGTTGGGGTGACAATTATTTGAATGCAAGATGCACAAAGAACACAAGTGTTGTGAGGAGCAGCTGAGGGATCTGGGGTTGTTTAGTGAGAAGAGGAGGCTAAGGGGAGACAATCTCACTCTCTACAGCTCCCTGAATGGAGACCTCTGAAACGTGGGGATTGGTCTCATCTTCTATAGTAAGTGACAGAGCAAGAGGAAATGGCCTCAAGTTGCACCAGGGGAGGTTTAGGTTGGGTATTAGGGAAAAGAATCTTGCCCCAAATGGTTGTCAAGCCCTAGAATACACTTGGGGATGTGTGGTTGGAAAGCTGCAACCTGGAGAGGGACCTGGGGATATTGGTTGTCAGTCGACTGAACATGAGTCAGCAGTGTACCCAGGTGGCCAAGAAAGCCAATGGCATCCTGGCTTGTGTTAGAAACACTGTGGCAAACAGGGACAGGGAGATGATCATCCCCCTGTGCTCAGCATTGGTGAGACCACATCTCAAGTATTGTGTTCAGTTCTAGGCCCCTCAGTATGGGAAGAACACTGAGGTGCTGGAGCATATCCACAGAAGGGCAGTGAGGCTGGCAAAGGGCCTGGAGCACATGGCCCAAAAAGGGTAGCTGGGGTTGTTCAGTCTG
>WBNM01045923.1:0-36325 GCA_013399055.1 Ramphastos sulfuratus
CCTGTCTTCCAGTTCCAGGGGCTAAGCCCTTATGGAGCAATTGGTGTCATTGACAAATACCAAGGCAAAGTAGCCATTCAGCAGTTCACCCTTTGTCTTTGGTCACCAAGGTCCCTCCTACATCCAGCAATGAGTGGACATTCTCCCTGACTCTTCTGTTTCATGTATATAACACTAGTACAATAATACATGAATATAATTTGGAAATAAATATACATACATTGGAGTGCATACACAAAAATTTTTACTCTTGGGGTGCGTTATGACAAAAAATTTACAGACCATGAATCTAGAGCATTTAGTTCAGATTAAACACTGGGTAGCTATTACATCTGTAATTAATAAAATGCATGTGAAATTTTCTACTTAGCCCTGTGTCTGTGCCATGAAAGGGAAATTCTGTCAGTCATTATAAAAACCAAATATCTTCTTTCCCCTATAAAAATAGACTAAATCAACTTCCAGTGGTGCCCAGTCATATAGTGTTTGTGCATCCTTTGCAGTTAAGACACAGTGGAAGCTAAGGACAGGATGTTTTGATTCCTGCTGTCTCATAAGGAAGTTCATGTCATGAAACACACATAGGCCACGTCCAATCATTTTTGTTATTCAGCCTATAAATGGCTGGGCCTGTGACCTGTGCATACAAACAAGGAATATCTGAATATGCAAGGACAGTTAGCTGTCTTTTTGTTCTGTAACCTTAAAGACTTAGGGACATGTAACTTGGCCACCTCACTCAATTTGTGCATTGAAAATTATCTTTTTAAACTCAAGATATGTTAATCTTACAGGCTGCTTAATTATTTGGTGTTTTTTTTTTTCAATTCTCACTGATTTTTTTTTCCTGAAGGTGATGTATTCTGCACACACTGGCAAAATGCCATTCACAGAATGACAGGTAGGCTGTAAAATGCAAAGAAGAAAAGGTGAATGACTGACAATGAAGTTTTGAACCACAGTGGAAGTTTTGTCCATACAAGCATTGCAGCAGCTCAAGTCATCTGTTTTCTCTAATTCTCAGACTGTGGACCGTGTGAGGCAAGGACCATGTGTTTGTTCTCTGCTTGTAGAGTGCAAATCACTACTTACTTTTTCACAAAATTGTGCACATTATAACAGCCAATGACTGTACTAAAAGTAACAATCACAGCCATTACAACAGCAGTTCTCAGGGACATCAAATGCAGAAGGTCTAGTCCTGTGCAAAACAGAAATACTTACCACTGGAAGCTGCCTGGGAGGAAGCAAATTGGGAGGACTGACAAAGCTGTGGGAGTGTGGGAAGTGTTCAGTAAGCAGAAGAGAACTTGAGATAGTTAATACATAATTTCTAGTAGGATTTATACTATAATTTTATATTGTAATAGGTTCAAAATACAGTGAGAATTTTTTCTTTACAGCTATGGAAGCTAACAGCCTTTCTGTTTCTTCTGTTTACTTAGACACCATCACAACCTCTTTGGAAGAAGACTCGAGATTGCCTCGAACAGTCTCTGCCAGGCTCTAGCACTGCCACCTGATGGCAGAGCCTTGGTACTGCACAGCAGCTTCCCGACAGTGGAAAGAGGGTATTAAAGCAAGTGGCTTTTCTCAAAGCAAATGTGTATGCCTAAAGACTAGATCTAATTACTTTTCCCGACACCATTTTATGAAGATTGCCCTGCTTTCCTGAACCAAGCATGGTTTAAGCATTAGGAAAATTTTAATGTTTGCAACATTTCCAACCCTTTTCATCCCTGCTCACTAAACTTTCCCTTAGAGACAGGATGCTGGAAACTTTTGGTCTGCTTCTTTTTTTCTTTTTTTATTTTTTTTTTCTTCCCCTGCTCTGGTCCCTCTGTGGTGTTGCTCACAGCTATTAAGACAAGTACAAGGTAGTAGGCACTGAATCAGTGAATCGTTTCTGACTGTAGATACTAAGATTGTGGATGTTGGCCATTTGCTGAGTGCCATGGTATTGTTTCAAGGGCAGCATGTCTTGTGCTTGAATGGACACTCTTTACAAAGACCTTAGTGTATTTCAGCTCTGCAGAGTGGTGGTTTCATTCCTCACTCTGCATTTCTGACAGTGGTTTGTATAACAGTTTCTCAGTCTCACCATTATAAAGCTGATTTTTCCAAGAGTCCCAGGCTTATTGCCTGGCATGGAAAACATGTCCTTCAGTTCAGAACTTTGCTCCGGCTTACAGGCATACTGATGATCTTGGTGATACTGATAGACAGATATGGATTGAAATTTGGGGCCTGAAAAAGGGAAAAGATTGCATACCACTGATTTATTTCAGTAAGAGGGAAAATCAGTAGGTTGCAATTCTACATCATATAATGTGGCACAATTACAAAGTGCTTTACTATCTGATTCTCTTCATAACCTATTCTAAGAGAGAGGTAAATCTGATATATTTCCTTTCTCTTAAAACAACAGCAAAGACCAGATAAATAATTTAACTTTTGTAGCACTTCCTTGGTTTGGAAGATAGTGTTCACAATTTCATGCCTCACCAGTTTCTTTCTGGGAATAAATGAAGTATTGAGATTCTCTCCCCAGTAGCCTGGAAAACACTGTTTAATTAGCTCATGGAGAGCTCCATGCTGCTAGTAAGATTCAACCTATTGAGTCTAAAACAAACAGAAGTATATTTCTGTATGGTGGTGCAGACACACATATGCAAAATTCACAGTCCTTTGAAAACTTTAACATACCTCAGTCACCTGACCCTTTCAAAACATGACCCTTAGGTTTACTATCCTTTGCCATGCATAGGTTTACTGTTTCATGAGCTGTCACTGTTTGAATTTGTCACCTGGATAGCACTACCTTACCTTGTGTAAAAAAATCACAATAGCACTGCTATTGTGCAGTGCTGTTTGTAAGTACTGGATATCTGTTTATGTTGTATTACAGATACACGCAATCACAGAACTTAGTAAGTGACCTCAAAAGATCATCTAGTCCAACTGCCCTCCCACAGGAATACATCCAGGTGGGTTTTTAATGTGTTCAGAGAAGGAGACTCCACAATGTCTCTGGGCAACCTGTTCCAGTGTTGTACCACCCTCACAATGAGAAGTTTTCCCTTATATTCACATGGAACCTCTGATGCTCCAGCTTGCATGCATTGCCCCTCGTCCTGTCACTGGGCATCACTGAAAAGTATTCAGCGTGGTGTGCTGTATTCTGTACTAATGGCTTTCCAGAAAGTGGGGGGGGGGGAAAAGAAAGTCTAGGAATTCTATTCTCATTCATACACACAAATGTGTAACTTAAGTGGAGATATGACCCAAATCTGTTCAATAAACCTTTTGCCTCAGCCTGCTCCAGACTGCTCCTGAATACTGTATCTGAGTGTTTTCTCTAAAGCACAATAGCTGTGTTAGATCATGGCTGTTCTCTTGCTTGGTTTTGTAAGTTATTAATCACAGAATCATAGAATGGCTTGAACTAGAAGGGATCTTAAAGATCATTTAGTTCCAACCCCCTGCCATGGGCAGGAATTCCTTTTCAAAGCTTCATCCAGCCTGGTCTTAAACACCTCCAGCAATGAGGCGTCCACAACTTCTCTGGGAAACATGTTCCAGTGTTTCACTTCCTCACTATTTATCTTGTTTCATTAGTGAAACGCATGACTTCTCCCCCAGATTTTATAAAGTGCTTCTGTTTCATGGAGACCAGACAGCAATCATTGTTATAGGCAAAAAACAAGACAGGGAAAACAGTCTGAGCACCTACTGGCAAGACAGAACGTTGAATGCTGTGTTTCAGTACATCCACTCCAGCGTTCCATGAAAAAAGAAAAAAAGGGTCTTCATTATGGTCTGTACTTAAATGGACAAAGTTTTCCTTCACCATTACTTCACAACATACCTGTTACAGTATGCTGCAGACTCAACCTTCCTTTTACCAGAGATCACACACAGCATATGATGTGAAGATGGGTACAAACCAGAGAATCATTCAGCTGAATTTAAAAGTAATCTCACTAATAAGTTGATAGCCTTAATTAGTAACAAAGAACTCTGCCTTTAAAATTAATGAAATTTCAAATAAATTTATTGATTTGAATTTCCACATGCTAGTTTGTCTCCATAAGCACTAGGACTTTGAGCTTAAAGTATTTACTTCTACTGATCTATAGTTACATTCACTCATGAGTTTATCATGATAGCTGTTTTCACCCACACTCCTTTCCAGATTTCCCACTGACACAGCTGACAGCTGCCATCACCTGGCAGCATCTTTTCGCCTTCTAAGCTACTTTCGGCTCCATCACCTTCTGTCTCTCATCTGAGATCAGAGATCAGGCTTCATGCACCTTTCTTAAGATATAATACACTTTTCATGAGCTTCCAGATGTTCTGTGTCTGGGCAGACATCACACAGCACTGCCTCAACAGAGCTGGTTCTCATCGGCCTGGAAAAATCAATGGGCTGCCAGTCATACTAGCCCCACTAGAAGTCTCTGCGTGTACGTGAGTGTATCTGCACATACATGCATCTCCAGTGCTTCATTGTCAGCTCTGCAGTTGTATTGCCCTGGTCCCACCCATTCAGCAGCAGCATCTGGCACTAGTGGAAAACTTCTTTCAAAGCCATAGCATTTCTGATTTTTCCTAGTCTCTCCCAACAATGATTTATTCTCGCTCTTTTAAGAAAAATGAGGAGAAACCATTGCAAACATGTCATCAACAGTGATATGCTTTGCTGAGATGGATGAGGTAATAGCCAAATGACCCCTGTGAGGTCAATGTGCACTGGAAAAATGATGACCTGTCTATGGTCTGAGATTACGGCCTACCTTCCCTCTTCACTAAATCCAGTGAATGCTGAATCTTCCACAAGCAGCACTAAGCAGTCCTGAATACCTCTTCCTTCCACTACAAAATTTATATCCAGTGCTATGGCCTTTACAAGCCTCACCCCATCATTACTTTGATGCTAGCTTGGACGTTTGGGGAACTTTTGCAAGTTGTTTCTAATGGCAGAAAAGCTGAAACAAGTGTTTCTGTGATGACCTACAAGGCCATGTTGTTTGGTCAAAACAAAAGCATATAAGGTCAAGATGAAGTTGCTCAGCACGAATTTCAGGAAATACTGGCAATAGTGGTTTTTCAGTAAGGTACTACTGCCCGCAAGATCCAGCTGCAGACTAGATCCCTTGCGTGCTACTGGCTGTACAAAGAAAGCACTGCGTGGCCATAAGTGTCTGATACTCTTATCAAAGGAAATGTTTTTGCTACTACTGCTATCAGTAAAGTGATCCTGCTTACAGCAATGATGGGAAGTTGTAAGATAAAATCTGAGTTTAGAACAGGACTTTATATCTATCTAATAACTAGTTAATGAAAAGGAGTTTTGAGCTACTGCTTATTAATCCTGTCACAATCAAATGGACTCCATAGCAATACGAAGTATTGCTTTCTTTCTACCCACCTCTCACTCCCGTTTTAAAAATCATACGGTCTTGCAGTGATGTCCTAGCTGTATGGGTTGACCATTTATTTTTGGATAGTCCTCCAGAGCTAACCCAGTATATACTTGGCAGCCTTTTCTCTGCTTTCTTCAGTATTGTCTGCAATTGTGTCACCAATGAAATGTCAAGTTATACTGCAAAAAGGAAATACACAGAAATGCAATTCTTTATTGTTCAGTTAAATGCTTCCTTCTCACATTTCTTTCTCTCAAATTGCCTGAATTCCTGAAGATTTCATTCTGGCACATGTTTCCCCTCTGGCTCAGGATGTATTTTATTCTTTGATTTTCTTTACTAGTTTACTTGCATCACAAGGCAATATAATTTAGTAATGCTTATTAAGAATTTAGAAGCTGCAGCAAATTATGTGAACTACAAAGTGAATTTGTAGAATGTAATTGTTATCAGTGTTTTTAAATGGTTTCATTGACTGTACTTTTGTCACCTATATTGTCAAAAACTACAAAGAATAACCATAAAAACAGTCACTCAAACTCATTTGTTGGACATATTTTTCAGAGACTTATACAAAAGAAGACTTTATGCCACATTTCTACATCATGCTTTATAGTACATATCTCATTAACAGGTGTTTCAGCTCAGACTTTCCTCAGACTGCCAGTGAAGCCGGAAAGGCCAAACATTCTTTCTTCTGTAATTTTGAGATTTTCTAGAAACCCTCAACTGAATCATGTAAACTTGAAACTGCCAAAGCTAAAAAAAAAGACCTAGGCTGGACCTTCACAGCTGAATCTCTGGAACACTGTCCATGTAACTCAACTCAGACAGCAGAATCTGACAAAACAGTTAGATTGTACTTTGAAAAAAACAATATAACCAGGCATTTGAGTCAGCAACTAAATCCTCAAGATTGTTAATGGGACATCTGCTCCACCAATCTAACATGGGATCAGAGTCTGAGAACAGCGTTTGACCTTTTATACTATGTTCTTCCTTCATCAGTCTTGATGAAACCAGGCTTTCAGTTTAAATGTAAAACGAAACAAAACATTAGTTTTTTTTCCATTTGGTTGTTACTTGACAAGTCGTGTCATGTAATTGCAAGATTATGTCACTCAGTGCTGACAAAGATTGTCTATTTCTGCAAAGTGAACTGTTACAATTTTAACTACATTTCATTTACCTTCTTAGCTTAGTATTGAGTGCGCTGAAATCTCTACATATTTTTAGCAGGAAGTTGTTTGTTTGTTTGTTTTGTTTTGTTTTAATTGTGTAGGCATAGACTTGGAATGATTACTTGTAGTTTGTATATTTTGCAAGGTGAGGAGTGATAGTAAATATCCAGGTAGCATATTCTTTCCTCTGCTTGCCTGGTAGAATCTTGTGGATAAGTAACAAATACAGAGATGTAAAAACTACAGTTCAGTATTTGTATTTTAGAGGCGTGTAGTCCTCCTTTCCAAGACCCACTGTCTGCATGTCAAGTGCTTTGTCACCCTTCAGGAAACTGAAGGTGCTCTCAAAAGAACCAGTCTCACGCTGAACTGCTGACAATGTTCTCTTCTCCCACAAGAGGGCAGTGGGCGAGCACGGTACGGGAAAATCCCCTCGTGACAGATTTTAATTACCATCAACCTTGTAGTTCAATTCTGCTTATTAATCATAAGGCAACTTGTACAATTTGTTGAAGTAACTTAATGCACATTATTAAATTAATCCCATTTTACAGTTACTATGCTGAGAAATTATTTTTTAGCCTTTGTATACTCTTAATTACACATTTAAACAGTTTATGCCTTCTAGTATCTTTCACCTCTGTGCTGAGATGTTAAGTGGTTTGCTGTCACAGTCACAAACATTCTGGGAATCTGTTTCAGCAAAGGAAATTCATGTAGGTGAAATGAAGCACTTTCTGAAGCAAAGAAGATCAGAAAAATTGATTATCTAGCTAGAAGTTAGCTTAGTAGTTTTTCATGTGATAGTCTTCCTTGTCCAAATCTTTGTGCATACTACAGTTCCTCCTGGTCTATCTCGTGCAAGACCAGGAGGAGCCAAGACCAGCCTCAGTCATCTCTTTCACACTGCTCCAGCCCTAAATATCACACATTAAGGTAGAGCACTGTAAGGTAGAAAGCATTTGCACTGGTGAAATGGCACTGCCTTTTGAGTAAACTGCCTGGATCTTAGCCTCTAACCACTCAGCCAGCATGAAACTTCAGCAGCTGTGAGACTTCTACATAAGGAATTCTTTTTCTTAGCAAAAGTGGGATCTAATGCTGCCTTTCCCACATGGGCACTATTACTTCAGGAAAAGAAATGGAAAGGAATGAAAATAAAAGTTTTGGTTTGGGGTTTTTGTTTTGTTTTTGTTTGTTTTTTTTTTTTTAAAGAAAAAAGCCTTTTTGAAGGGATTCCATTCCCATTGTCTTTTTCTCTATCATTTGAACCTACAAGAAGCAACCCACATAATAAAATACCTGGAGATTTCTCATCAGCATGTGCCTTTTCTTCAAAATTATCACCCAATTGTGATTTTATCTGCTGCTTGAAGAGTTTGTTCCAAAGAAGTTACGTGGTTTGGGATTCTTATGAACTGTGTTCCATTGAATGTCATCTGTTCACAAACAAGATCATGTTTTCCCTATGTAGAATTGAGCTGTTTCAGCAATGTTTAATCAACTAGTACTGACCTTTCTTCTCAAATGTCACAAATTAGTTTTCAATAAATATTTAACTACTGATTTCTAAAGGGAAAGGTTCACAACAAGTAGAGCCTACTTTTAATCTTCCACTGGTTTATAGTTACCACATAGCATGGTTGCGGCAGGACTGTGTATGTGTTTTAAGAAGTTAAAATTTTTCATCTGTATGTCAAATGTCTTTTGACATTTGTGTTACCTTCTTTTTCATTTTGCTTATGACATCTTTGTTGTTCTGAGATATGTGAAAATATTAAAAGAGAGGGAAAAAAGTTAAACCATAATATAACATTGGCTAATCTGGTGACTTTTTTCTCTTAACAAATGCATGTTTAAGAACTGATGAGAACAATCTCAGGATATACCTAAACTACATTCTTCTCCTACTATGAAAGTAAAAACCAAGCTAGATAGCTCAGCTAAATAGCCAATTGTCAAAGCAGGGGACTCACTGCATGTTGCAGATTCTGCCCTGAAAGTTGAATAAGGATCAGGCAATTAATGGGCATTACGCTTCACATTCACAGAATTTGTCTACTCTTGACCATTAGATCTTGATTTAATGTTGAATCAACTTTTTACACTTATAGTGGAATCCCAGTAATGAACCGATGTACGCTCATACTCTTATGCCAGGGATGTGAAAATGGGTTAATCTACAACATATTGAGTTGCCTTGACTACAGAATATGCTGTATCCACTAAAAATAATGACACGATTTCCTCATAGTGGAAAATTCACATCTGGATGCACCAGTGTAACCCCATCATCCTTTTCAAATGGCTGCTATTTCAGTTCATGGATTGCTTGTTTCTACCTGGCTTCCACAGTAGGAATGGAGGAGTAAAACTCTTGTCCCACTCACCTTACTAATTCTGAAAGGGCATGGATTTCAGCTCAGAACTGAAGGAGAGTATGCACCTTACCCTGTGGGTAAGGTGAAAGAGATTAGTTATTCTCAGAAAGGGATGCCAAGATTTAGGTTGTGACCAGTTTGAACTGATCTTGGCTATTTTGCACTAAATACAACTTTTCCTACAGGTTATTTGCTATGGTTCCTGGTGTCTTTGTTAGTCTTCAGAATTAAGGCAGTCTATCCCAGATCAGTGTATCTGGGGTTTATTATCATAACTCATATATTCCCAGGCACCTGGAAATTCCCAGGTACCTGGGAATTGCTTCCACGCAGTTTAGGTCCAGTCATCCAAAATGTTGTTAAATCTTTGTATGCTAGTAATTGTATGCTAGTAATTGTTCTCAACTATTCAGACTTCAGGAGCTGCTATAAGTGGTTGTGAAACATCGTTTACCCTTAAAGAAGAAGCAAATGTCAATGTTCTGTAAATTTTTCAAAATCCACCTGCTGCTCCAAAAATTAATGATGCTGGACTAGTAACCACTTGCCAAAGACTGAAATATCCCGTTCAGAACAGCATTAAGACTACTTGTATCTTCAGGACTATTTCTAATTCTGGGCATAGCGAAATTAGGCCAGAGTTGTGCGCACTTGCAGGAGAAGATATTTATGCATGTCTTTGACTTATGTAATGTGTAGATACACAACGTGCTTTGCATGAAGAAAGGACATATATATGTGCAAATTAGTGCATATGTATAAAAGATTCTTCTTCTGTCCACCTGTAACTATTTCAATCTGCTGTTTCAGTTTTAGAATTTGTGACCGTTTCTCTAACTCATAGATATATTCTTTGGAAAAATTAATTAGAATTTCTTTGTTTTGTCTCCTTAGATAATGCAAACATAAAACCATGGGCAGTATAACAAATCTGTACAGTATACAGTGTATCATTCATACTCAGATTTGTATTTGTCAAATTATTGTGTGAAAGGGTGTACCTAGGGTCAGGTAAAATTGGTTTCACTTACTAGTGCCTGGATTTCACTGGTAAAAAATTAGCTGTGAAATATATTGCTTGATTTTGATGCACAATCAGAAAGGCTGGAGTCATAGAATCACAGAATNTTCAGCAGCTTCGTCACCCTTCTCTGTACACATTCCAGTACCTCAACATCTCTCTTGAATTGAGTGGCCCAGAACTGGGCACAGTACTCAAGGTGTGGCCTAACCAGTGCTGAGTACAGGGCAAGAATAACCTCCCTTGTCCTGCTGGCCACACTGCTCCTGATCCAGGCCAGGATGCCATTGGCTCTCCTGGCCACCTGGGCACGCTGCTGGCTCCTGTTCATCCTACTGTCCACTCGTACCCCCAGGTCCCTTTCTGCCTGGCTGCTCTCCAGCCACTCTGTCCTCAGCCTGTAGCGCTGCTTGGGGTTGTTGTGGCCAAAGTTTAGAACCCTGCACTTAGTGTTGTTAAATCTCCTAGGTGTGTTTTGCAGCAGTGTTTGTACAAAGTGTATTAATTTCAGGCCTTTGGAGTGGAACTTGACCTGCATCTTTCTACTGAACAGGTTTGGAGAGATTGTTACCAGTGGCCCAGCTGCCAGTGGCCGTTTCTTTGCAGCTTTTTATGGTGTTGGATATGTAGCTGCATGTGGGGTTAGCACGATCTCTTTAAACAGAAGAAGTTAATATTTGATGGAATGCTTTTCTAATGTTTTTCTTGTACTGCTGGGTCAGGGTAAGAGCATTCCTGTGAGGCAAAAGGTGCTAACCTTGCTCTCTAGGTTGTGTGCCGTTCACCCTGACCCAAATGCCACATGTGGAGTTCTGCAATCAAGCAGTGAAACAAAGTGGACTTCTGATTTTCGGGGATGTCTTCAGGAGCATGACGGTTGAAGTGCAAATTATGCAAACACAAAAGGCCACCGCAACCCATACTTCGATTCACTTTCTGTCCCATTCACACACCGATTCCTCAAGCGTAGTTTCCTCAGTGCATGGGAACAAGACGCGCTTTGGTGAGAAAAAGAGAATGCCTGCGGGGCTTCGCCACCGTCCTAAATTTAGGGCGTCAAGAAGAAGGTGGTGAGAGACCACTCACCTCATCCTCATTCCCATCCGCGCCTTCCTCCAGCCCTGGGGGTTGAAGGGTGGCGGGGAGGATGGAGACGGCGAGAATCCGAGTAGCCCCGGCTCCCGCCGCCCCGGCGCGCCCCCGTCTTCGGCCCTGGCCCTGGCCCTGGCCCCGGCCCCGGCCCCGGCCACGGCCTCGGCCTCGGCCCCGGCCCCGCCCTGCCACTGTCCCGGCCCATCACTGTTCCGGTCCTGGCATGCCACGGTTGGTCACCGCCCCAGCCCCGACACGCCCCGAGGCCGCCCCGGCCACGCCCTACAGGGGTTAGTGGTGGTGGCAGCAGCAGCGGCAGCTCCACTCTCCCAGAGCCGCAACCATGACGGACCGCTCCACTTTCGACACCAATGTCATCACCATGACCCGCTTTGTAATGGAAGAGGGCAGGCGGGCGAAAGGCACTGGGGAGTTCACGCAGCTCCTCAACTCCCTCTGCACAGCCATCAAAGCCATCTCCACCGCCGTCCGTAAAGCGGGCATCGCCAACCTGTGAGTCCCGAGAACGGTGGCAGCACTCCGCATCTGCTGTCATCCCCATGGGTCCAGGGGATCCTGCCGCCTACGGGGTGGTGGGAATGGGAGCGATGTCCTTGATAGATGCAGTCGTTGATAGATGTCTGATGCTGATAGACATTCACACAAATCTTCAGCAGGTTTGCACACTTTGAAGCAGAGGACCAAAAGAACTGACCGAAGATAAAACCTTGAAACTATGTCTGCATTATTGCTCATTGTAGTAGCTTAATATCAGTGCACCAGTTTATGCCATGAGGCATTTCATTGAATTCCGGGGGTGGGGGGAGTACACACTGCATTGTAACAACCTGGTTTTCTTTGTAACGCTCTGGATGTCCAAAGTTTTTAAAAGCAGCACTAGTTAGAAACAGTTCCTGAGTCTGTAGTCAGCCAGTAGGAGGAGAGTTGCTCTGGAGATGCATTGGAAGGAAATTTGCACTCCTAAGATGTTAAATGACTGAAACCGGTGGTAGATAACTAATCTCTCTATATATTTTACATATTGTTGATCAAACAGATTATATGCTGATTGGAGCTTTAGATGTAGTAGAGCTATATTTGCCCAACAAGCCGTGTAGTGGAAAATAAAATAAGCAAAAGGTCTTTGGCAATACAGGGTAACAGTTATTATAAAACATATCAGAAAGTTGAATATTCTGGTGACTGAAGTTAATAGAATTGGAGCAACTACAAGACAGAATAAAAATCTTTCATGTATTTTTCTCAGATTGACTTAAAATTTGATATCACTATGTTAGCTTTTCACTGTGTTAGCTTTTCAATCACTATGTGATAACTCTTTCATATGCCTCCTGTGTCTATTGGTAAAGGCCAAAGTTTCAGCTCTGTGATCTTTTTTGTCAGTATAAGGTCCCATTCCTTGTGTGTCCTACATGTGTGTCTGTTGGCAACTGCCCATAGGTTCCATACTTTGACTTATAATGTCCTGTGATGGATTTGACTCTCCACCAGTGCTGGGGTAGCCAGCTTTGGACTTTTAAGCCTTCTTGAGGCATACATCTCTCACTGTGGGTACTGCATTTTGTAACCGGTGGTGGGATTTTGCTTAGCTATGAGGGACTGTGGATGTATAGGGATTGCTGGTACCCATTTCTTTGGATCAGCCTCAGGTGCAGATGCCTAATAGCTGAAGTGTGGACCAGCTGCAGACTTTGCACAGGGCACCCTAATGTCCCCTCCCAGAAGTCCCCAGTAGACAAGGTATGAGAGCCATAGCTGCTGGCCATATGAAGCTTTTATTCTGAGGATCAGGACTTGTGCATCTGCTCACAAGCATGGTATTCAAAGTACATTTTCTTCTAAAAACACTTTCCCATTTGCAGAAGAATATTCAAGCCCCTTAGCAGAGAGAGGGAGGACGAGAATTATCTCAGATCTTTGTCTGAAGAAATGCAGTAAATTGCTAAAATAGTATGTTTAGCATTATTGCAAAAAGCCTGAAAGACCAGTATTCAATCTAATAAATAACTCATAGCTGAAGGACATAAAAGTAACCTGAGTGCGTGCAGAGCTGGCTGTCATTTTTCTCTTTTAAGAGTCTAAGTTCCCCTCTCTGTTTTGCATGCTTTTGAAATCACCTGTCACAAGGTCTCCTAGTACTTCCTGATGCAGGTTTGTTTGATTTTGCCTGAATTAAAGGGTTTTATTTATGTTTTGTATTTGTAGTTCTCGATTTTATTCTCACAGAAGTGTTTAGTACTTCTAATCAAAACTGAGAGCATTGAACCATAAAAACGGTGACTTACCTGTGAGCCAAGTATTCCACTGTAATTCGTACATCATACTCCTAACCAGGAACAAATTACACATGGAAGTTGTAGGTAACTGGTATCATCAAATTCATTGCTACTTTTCAAGTTTTAAGTTTTCTCGTAAAGTCTTAGCTTTTTTTGGCTATGCAAATACAACATTGAAATCTAGAATTTGGATGATTCCTTGTTTTGTGTTCCTCACTTCAATGTCTTCTTCCACCATGCCAAATGTTAGCAGGTCTCATTAAGAATCCATTGGATAGTAAATAAAAGTCAGGCTTAGAGAAATAAGATCTAATCCAAAAGTCTGTTTTATTACAAGCATAAGGTTGTTAGAAACGGGGTGCTTTGGAACATGTAGTGCCCTGTTCTCATAAAATCCTCTCTCCTTGCCATTGCTCTAGCTATGGAATTGCTGGGTCTACCAATGTGACAGGAGATCAAGTAAAGAAGCTGGATATCCTTTCTAATGACCTGGTGATTAACATGCTCAAGTCATCCTTCAGTACATGTGTTATTGTGTCAGAAGAAAACAAAGATGCTGTGATAGTGGAAGCTGATAAAAGGGTTAGTAACTTTAAAAGTTCTCCCTGCTTGAATTAAAATCAGACTTTACCAAATAATTACTTCAGATCTGAGAAACTGAGTCAGAGCTAAAGATTTCAGAAAAGACATGCTTTTCTGTGCTGTCAAATAAAGGAGGAAGGGGCAGGTGGAGAGATCGCCAGTCAACACTTGTCCTTTCTGTTGTTTCTGCTCTAAAAATGGGCGTTTGTTGGTTTTACTTCTTTTACTCTGTTGTCCCTCCCTACCTTCTTTTTTTTCCTCCACTTTTTTCCTAATTGTGAAAGAAACTTGTTTCTTCTTTAGCCTATCTAACCTCTGGAAGTATTCTCTGAGTCAGTAAAGTCCTTTTGTGAAGTAGCTTTAGCAATAGGACACTGAGGGGCTGATTTGTGCAGTCAAATCTCAAGCTCTTCTATTCAAGAAAATTCTCCTTGAAACTCAAGAAAGACTTATCAACAATGAAACAAAAGTACTTCTACTTACTTATTGTTATTTGTATTTACAAGTCTATGTGGACTTGATAAGTGATAGTTCCTTTTTCCTAGCTAGTATTTTGATATGATTGTGTAAAAATCTGGATAAAAATTTAGTGAAAACAAACAACAAAATATGATTTAAAAAGCATGATGTTTGCTTTGTCAAAGCAGTTTTCTCTTCCTCTCCCTGCTGAGAAATCTTCAAAATTGATTGATAGGTTTGAGATTAAAAGAAGATTGCTTGAATTAATATAATTTTAGATCTTCCAAGATCACTGAAGAAGGTTCAGTGTTAATGCTTTTGTAAACTAATATTTTTTTCCTTTTTTACCTGGAATTCCTACCTGCAGAGTAGAGGGTTGCTGAATTTAAATAAATTTCTAGCATGCAGGGGAAAATCAAACAAAACTTGAATAAACACTTACTGTTAATATACATTATTATTATTAAAATGACTGTGGATAAAATAAGGGGGTGGGAATATCCCAAAAATCAGGAAAAGACTGCAGATAGACTAAAGTAATTTCTGACCATCTGTCCAGTCAGTGCACAGATAGAGTGAAATGTATAGTTTCAGAATGTCAGGTGTTAAAGGTCTTTTTAGTGTTTCTATTTTTAACTCTGCATGGAAAAGGCTGGTCTTCATTTGTCTTTTGACATGTAATTCAGAAAGCTGGTTTGTTATATAAGATGAGAAACAGTAGCCTTAATGCTAGATGCTACAGAATGTCTATCAAAATGGATCAGCACTAATTAAATAGGTGAAGCTAAATTAAGAATTAAAAAATATTCTATATATATATATTAAAAATTGTGCAGGAAAGCGTCACCTTTCCTATGTCATTGCCAGTTGCTTATGTTAAAGATTTTCCAGCTTCTGCTCTGGCACAAATCATGGATTTGTAATCCAGAATGACACCTGGGCCAAAGATTTCAAACATTTGAATTCAGTTTCTTCATAATCTGTAAAAGCCTCTTCATTTATATTGCCTTGAAAGTGTCTTGAGAAAATCTAGCTACTGAAGTATTTTACCAAGGGGAAATGGGTAAACAATGTCACTAACCTAGTTGTTCCCTCTTTCATGTTTTCTAGGGTAAATACATAGTCTGCATAGACCCTCTAGATGGCTCTTCAAATATTGACTGTCTTGTTTCCATTGGGACCATCTTTGCCATCTATAGAAAGGTAAAATGCTTTCATTTAGGATAAATAAACTGTTACTGTGCATCTTTTCATGAAATGTAATTGCATGTGAAGACAATAAAATCTAACTAAACTTGTTTGTGAAAGACACTTTCAGGACCAGCTTTATGTTAAATCTACAATTTCAGACGCTTGTATAAAACATTCGTGAGGGATTTGCATTAGTCTCATAGAAGAAGAAGAACCTATATGTACATGGAAGCCGGGCTGGTATTTAATTAGCCATCTAAATGAATTGCCCCTTTCAAATAAATCATGTCTTGGGTTTTATGAATATTTGTGTTGAGACAAAACACCACAAAGTTGTCATCTGCTTGGGGAATGTGCTGTCAGGTTTTCTTGTTCTCTGCATTAATAGTGCTGTTAGCCTAAGGATAGGCTTCAAACACAAACCAGAGCTGAAACGTGGCACATATATTTGAAGTGTCTAATTCACCCTGAAAGGCAGAAATGTTGTCTGAAGGAGCATGAAATACCAGACTTGCAAGTCACAAGGTGGGGAAAAAAGTCAGTCAGTTAAAACACACCCAACTGTCTATTTTAATAATCTTTTGCATGTTGTCACGCATCCCAAAGTAACTATTTTCAATTTCATTTTTGTATGAAGCTAAAGAAACAACAACAAAAAACCAAACCAAAACAAAAATCCCAAGTACTTTTGATTAGTTTTGAACTCTGTGAGTCATTTTAGTTTTCAACTGTGCTTTGGAGATTTCCTCTGAGCTGTGTTCATAATCATCCGCAAGGAGGTACACAGCTTTGTATTATCTCCTTAATCCTTTCCTGCTTCCTGCATTCCAACTAGGCATTTCTAGATCAATGTATTTGTCTCCCTCACATAATTTGTATTAGTGCATCGGTAAGAAGCTCAGCTGTGGATCATGGAAGCATTTGTTCTACCTGTGCACAGGTATGGAGTCCAGTCACATACAAACTACAGAAATGAAGTCAAGCTGACTGTGTTCAAGAAAAGACTGGATGAGGCGCTTAATGCCATGGTCTAATTGATTGAACAGGGATGAGTGATGAGTTGCACTAGATGGTATTGGAGGTCTCTTCCAACCTGGTTGATTCTATGATTCTATGCTTTTCTTATTCTAGGTGTCCCCCGATGAACCTTCTGAGAAAGATGCTTTACAGCCTGGGCGTAATCTTGTGGCAGCTGGTTATGCTCTCTATGGGAGTGCTACAATGCTGGTACTGGCCACTTCTGCTGGTGGTGTCAATTGTTTTATGCTGGATCCGGTGAGAATGTCATCCGTGTCTTTTTGTTTCTTTATTAGAGGTAACATAAGAACTGTTTGCTCCCCACTGCCAAAAAAAAAAAAAAAAAAAACCCACCACCACCAAACCCAAACCAACCAAATAAAAAAAGGAGCAATTTTCAAGCTAATAAGCAGAAATGAATTACATTTAACGCTCTACCAGCAATAATGTCAAGAGATTTTTGTTCTGCCTGCCTGCTGCAGCAGTGCTACATGTGATTCAACAGGAAGACATCTGAGTCAGTGAAACAAATATCCTTCATGTGCCACTTGGTATTTAAAATGACTGTTTTCTTCAATGCAGAATGCCCTTCAAGACTTAAGACTTGTTTAAATGCCCCTTAAGACTTTGTTTTTTCCTTAATGCTAGTACCTTAGTAAACAAGGGAAACAAATATTTAACTTCCTTCTGTGTTTTCAGACCCCACCATGATGTGTAAAAGAGTAAGTGGTGTGTGTGGGCACATTTGACTTTCTAGCATGCCTTAACAGTATGATTTGAAAAATAAAAGTCATCATGATCACAGCATAAAGTAGTTTTGTAGTGACCCATTTTTTTGGTAATCAGTTAGTCAGGCTACATCACCAGCCAGTATTAAATTTCCAGAACCTGATGTGGTCAAGCACCGTGAAATATAATTTGATGCTCTTTGCTAAGCAGACACATGTATTTTTGTTTATATTCAGATGGTAAATTTAACTTTGAGCATGCATGCATGTTATTTTCTTTTTAATGCTAACTTGGAAACTTACTTTAGAGAAAACTAAGCAGACCAGCCCTTATTTACAGTGATTGTCTTTCTTGATCTCAGGCTTCCAGTTAGTCCAAACTAAGACAAACTGGAATTTAATAATATATACAGCTATTTGAAGGTGTTTATGCATTCCTTGAACTGGTACTCTCAGTTTCCAAGCTCCTCAGAGCTGTGCTTTTGTTTAAGTCTGGTGGACAAGAGTGGAAAAAGAAATAAATTTAGAGGCAGCAGCATTTTTTTATGTAGAAAAATAATAGAGAGCTGGGAATGGTAGTATGAAGAAGTCTGCATAACTTCAGGATTCATGCTCTGTGTTTTATGGAAACAAAACACTTCTGCACATACCGCTCTCTCACGGTTACTGAATTGGCAGCACTGATGTGTTTTTCCTAAACTGTGTTTATGATTGTTTTTTGCCTTGCTTTGTAAATAGCTGAACAATGAACATTAACAAATCGGTTTTCTTTCTTGTTTTGTTAGGCTATTGGGGAATTCATTTTGGTGGACAGGGATGTGAAAATCAAAAAGAAGGGAAATATCTACAGTCTTAATGAAGGCTATGCTAAATACTTTGATCCTGTAATCACAGAATATCTCAAAAAGAAGAAATTCCCTGAGGTAAAAGATCCTGGTTTAGAGAAACTTTCTGATGACAACAGTTGCAATTTCCAACTCTATGATCAATCACTGTCTCATGAACTGTTCAGAGCTTCCTTTCCTTTCCTGTCTATTTAAAGTGCATCTTCATGTAGGACTGGTAAGTAGAGCAGCAGCTGCTGCAACCAGACATTTCACTCCCTTCAGTGTACTGCACTGCACCTCTTTGGCATTTGTTGGTTTTTTTTCTTTTTTAATCTTCCTTCCTGGCCGAGTGTCTGAATAACGGTGCTGTTGCAATACTGGGCATTCGTTATTTAAGTAAGAGGAAGTCTTATCTGGTGATGTAGAAATTTAATCAATATATGTGTTGGATTGCTGCTTCCTCACTGTAGTGTCCAAGTGGATTTAAAGCCAAGTGGGGACGGCAGTGGATTATTGCTCAGTAGTTACAGAAGCTGAGTCCTGAGGGGGCCTCTCAGGAGAAAAGCTGGTTTAGTTTCAGGGACCACTTTGTAGCCATACAGCTTCCTACCAGCAAGTGGCCTGAAGCTCTAAGGTGTGCTTATAAAAAACATGTCTGTGCTCATGCCTTAACACCTGTCATCACAGGAGTGATTATGTTGACAGTGATGTATCATTTACTGTTTAATGTTTATTATTGTTAAGTGTTTGCATCTCTTCTTGACTTCCTGATCTTGCTTTGAGAAATGACTGGTGTTTTCAGCTGGCATTTTGCCAGGCTTAATGTGTTATTTATTTAGACATTAAAATGGCTATATGGAGTATGATAAGAAAGTAATATCAGTAGCCAACTATTAACTTTTCGTTACAAAAAAAAAAGCTGTAGAAGATGGCAAAAACGGGTAGGAGAAGTAGAAAATATCACTTCCGTTGTTCCTTGATATTTTTTCTGCACAAAAGGAAAATCCCCAATATCAGTTCCTGGTCCTTGATAGTTTTGCTGCTAGAAATGCAGTATTTTTTCCAAGGTTCAGAGCTGATGAAGAGCTGGGATGTATATCCTGTTGCTGGCACTACCACTCACCTATCACAAAATCTTCTGACAGTCCTTTGCCTTGGATTTTTCCAGTCAGAAAATGAGGAAACTGACATTTTCTCCAAAACTACTTTTAATATTATCAGTTAATCACAATATGGAGGAGTTAGATATTAGAACCTCTAAAATGGGAGCGGGGGAAAAAAGTCAACCTGGAGTGCTTTGAAGTTACATTTTATTTAAATGTCTTTCTGCAGGACGGCAGTTCACCGTACGGTGGGAGGTATATCGGATCTATGGTGGCTGATGTGCATCGCACACTGGTGTATGGAGGAATCTTTATGTATCCTGCTAACTCCAAAAGTCCCAAAGGAAAGGTAAATCTGACTAAGCCCAACTATAGAAAATGTTACATTATCTATATATTTGGCTTTAACAGATCAGGATTTTGATTGCAGAACACGTGTTTTATTAATCAATGACTTGTACCTCTGGTGTGTGGGCATGGCCATTCTGTGCACACTGTCACAACTGACAGCGACCTGTTTTCAGACATAAGTTTTAGGCTTTCTGCTAATCTGTTTCAACTGCACTGACTTCTCTTTATCCCTAGAATTTAGATTATAGAATGTACAAAGGATATATTGTAGCATCTCAGCCTGAACTGTGCTGGCCCAAATCAAGTGAAAGATTACAAGGCAAAGCAAACAAACCACGTTAACCTGGACATTCCAGTTCCAAGCTAGTGTGTAAGAAGCCCCAATGTAGTATGCCTCTGCCAAAGGGAAAACTTTCTGCACCTGGTACTTTGTAAAACTGCCTCACCTGGAGGAACCATGCCCGACTGCCTCTGCCAGGATAAGTCAGTCAGGGAAGATCACACACAGGCTGATGAGGGGAATGTTTATTCAGCAAAGACCTTTCATCTGTTTTGTAATTGTCTGTCAATTATTGCTTCAGGTTTCAGATAAGATGCAGTTATTCATTAGAGAAACCTAATGTCACACTCACCACCAGTGTTTTTCTTTCTTTTCACTAGGACCTACATGGTCTGCTGTCTTGTTTAATGTTGTGTGTTATCTCTTTGTAAATAGCAGAATACAAACATGAGCTATGGAGAAAGCATTCAAATTGGGCCGAGCTAACATTCACTGTGTTTTTCCTAAAATAAGAATCCACACAATTTCATTCTTGAGTCAAAGATTACATGAAATATGGAGTACTTGGAGTTTCAAATCAAACTCCAAATATATTTACATTTCATGTTTCTCAGCTAGGCTGACTGTTGCCATTTTGATTTTTGTCTTCTAGCTGAGACTGCTCTATGAATGCAATCCTATGGCTTTTGTTATTGAGAAGGCTGGGGGAATAGCAACAACTGGGCACCAAGCAATACTGGATATAGTGCCTGAGAACATCCACCAAAGAATGCCTGTTATCTTAGGATCTCCTGATGATGTGAAGGAGTACCTTGAGATAGTCAAGAAGCATTCGTCTAAGTAAACAACGCTTACTGAAGTCACTGTGTGGGTGGGAAGAAATGCCTTACAGCTGGACCAAAGAACCAACTGCAGTACTGCAAGATGGAACTGTCTGACCTTTGTAGCAAAAGAGCAAATGAGCCATATTTTCATACAATTTTAAAAAAACTTGAATATTGTGGAAAGAAAGGCATTAAAAGAGTTGCATTAAAGGGAGCATTAGAAGTAAAAGCAAGGGGGAAATATGTTTGCTTTATTATGTGATTGCAAAAAAGTCACTGTGGTATACAAGGAAATACTGTGTTGAATTCAATAATTAGGGAAAGACTCAGCTTTCTTAGACAAGGTGCAGCCTGTCACCAGAATATCTGACTCTGTCCTCTTCTAAATGTCTTGTGGGGATGACTCAGCAGCCTCTTACAGTGAGTGGCTTTTCCTAGACCAGTTTCCAGTTCTTTGGGGATAACTATAAATGCTAATGAGGACACCTTCACAAGTTGTTTCTAGGCCCCAGAAGCTACTCACTTGTACTTCAGGTTAGGCTTACTCTTACTGAGAATTAACACTTGTGAAATATGTCTGTTAGTGTTTGTTAATTCTGACACATACTGTTAATACTGGAAATTAGCTGTCTATCAGATCCAGTTACACAAAAATGGAAATGACATTTTGGAGGTGGATTTTGAACTGTACAAGGAGCTTATGTAGACCACTTGGTACCATTTTTTTGTGATGAGCTTGCTATCTTTGCCAGAAATTACCCTGCTTGCTTGATGAAAAAATGAACCTATATGTTACTAGCAACCCCCACCAGGTGTTCTTTGTGTGACTTTGTGAGTGTACTTTCCTATGCAAAAGGATTCCCACAATGCATACTGATATTTAATATACTGACTCTGAGCATGCCATTGGAGACACCATGTTAGTGCTGGATGGGCCATCCACCTAGGTACAGTTTATGGCTGTGGCTCACAAGCATTTTAATCAGTCCAAATCTACAAATCTTTGGCATTTCTCACTGCCCAGTTACCCTCACTAAACTCAAACTAAAGAATGCCTCTGTGCCACCTTTGGGTAGGCTGCCACTGAGCATTTATGAAAGCCACAACCCTGGGGGCCCTTGTTCGTGGGTGCAATGAGATACAAACCTGCCTGTCTGAGGATTTGTCATACATCAGTGCAGACAGCCTGTTTGAGCTTGTTTTTTCTTGAAGAGTAGAGGAGAACCTAGAGGCTGTGGTGTGAAGGCATGCTCGGAGAAGGCTCACACATAAAAATACCTTGGAGGCCCTTGTTCTGACACAAGTTGTGTTTAGGGCATTTGGAGGTATGCTGGCAAACCTTAAATGGGTGCTTATATGCATCTGTTCTCCTAAGTGATAGTATTTCTTGCAAGGACCAACTGGTCTGTTTTCTGCTGAGAGTGTCATTTCTGATGAGACTTCGTTAGTGAAGACGTGGGTTTCAGAGGCCTGAGCATTTAAAGGACCGGGACAGTCCTGGAAATCTCCACTGAGCTCTAGTCGTGCTGGACACTCACTTTTCATACTTCGAGGACCAAAGTCTGGCCCTGCACAGGATCTGGCTTCTCTGTAGGCCAAACTCTGCTCTGGGAAGCAAGCAGACCATTGCTTACATACTTTGACTGACATGGCACCCTACAAACACTGACTGTGCAGTACGCTGTCTAATTTCTCATTAATTCTCTTCTGGGAGACAGCTCAACCCCCCCCAGCAAAGTGCCCTTACTGCCAGTTTGGGGAAGGTGAGGAGTTACTGCTCCAACCTGTGACCGCTCTGCCATGTTATAGTTATACCTATTCCTTGGCTGTACTCTGCCCTCAACTTCTTCGTGAATGCCTGGTCTGCCTGTATCTATTTTTAAGGCAGCACACTGGCAGCAGATAAAGGTTATAGAAGGAAAGGCAATACTGCCTGTCTTTACTGGGTCAGTTTCCAGAATTCTGGTGTTGTCTGTAGGCTAAAATGTTGTAGTTATCATTTTTCATGTTGCCAGGTCAGTTTTTCCTTCTATCCATAATACATAAGCCCACATTTGAACAGCATCTGCATGTAGCCAGCAGTAGGGAGAACTATTGAGTATTCTCCTTCCACAGATCCCTTTCCAGAGCTTGCTCTGCATGTGGGGTGGAAGGATAGGTTTGTCACAATGTCTGCCTTCATCCCCTACTGCAGTGCTACCCACTGTCCCCCTCAGAGGATGAACTGTGGCATTTGGTGAAAGGTCACTGGCTCCAATTTCAGCCAGCACCATCCAAGCAACTAACATTTCAAATCACTTAGAAAAGGTGTCACCTTTAGGGCGTACAGCTACCCTATCTGCCAATGAAAAGTATGAATCACTCCTGAGAACTCTTGAGTAACTAGAGGGCAAATCTCCCACAGATCGCGGTGTTTATTTTATTAACCTTTCTATGCTGTGCCGACCCATCTTACTGAGTAGTCCTTAGGCCTATAAAAAGTTATCACAGATTTCTTAAACAATGTGATTACTGTGCCTCTCACCCCATTTAATGTTAATTATTTCTATAACTTAATTATACATGCCTTTGTCATTCAGCGAAGTCACAGGATGGATCAAAACAGGGTAAAGTTTTCCTGGATCTGAATCCTGTGCCTTTATTTCTTTTACTTCTCTTCTTGCTTCACTGGTGGCTGCAGTATTTCTGGAAAGCCTCGTTATTGACTCTGTGTTCTTTATCTTTACCTACTAGCATAAGTTATGTTCTTATTGAAGGAGCATTAATTGAGTAGCAGTTCAAACCATAGTCAAAAATATTCAGTACCCATAAAAAGTATTTGGAGATTTTCCATTTTTTTTAGGAAAAAAAAAAAAAAAAGAAAGAGGTAAATAATGACGCACTTTTGCACTTTGAACCACTAACTCCAAAACAAACTTTTGTTAGAAGATAATGTGAACTTTGTCTTTTTGACCAGTGTGAAAGATCACCAGTCAACAGTGAAAAAGATCCACATGTGATGTTTTGACAAATGTTAGAAGTTATAGGCCAACTCCCACTGTAGTTTTTATTTGCTAAACTGATTTTGTGGCCTGATGCCATTCTAACTACACATCAGAGAGGTTTTGCATGAAAAGCATTTTAGTACTGGTCAGGCTGACAACTGCCATGATGGTGAAATAATGTGCAGAATGCAGTAGCTGTACTTTAAGGCAGCAGATCTGTTTCCATGCAAAGTGTGAAACCTGTCCCCTTCTTTTATTAATAGCATCATGCCCTATCAAAGAGCTCCATAAATATGATATATTTTGTCTTTGTACAAAGTCTGTTGAAGAAACGAAAACCTCCTAGCCTGGCAAAAAGTACTCTGGAACATTTGTTCCATGATGTGAGTGGTACTGTATACTTTTAACTAGATGACAGTGGTAGAAAAAAGAAATCTTCAAAATTGCTTTCTTCCTCCACTGTTGCATTAGAGGATGTAGTGCAAAATCTATCTGTTGCTCTGCCTGAGGAGCTTTGCTTACCAGTTCTTCCTCCTTAGAATGAGATTTTGAAAACATTCCCAAAGCTAAGCACATAGAATGCAAACTGCACTGAACTGTCTTTTCTACTTGTTACTAGTGTTCAGTGTTTGTCAATCTCAAAGACCTTTGCTTGAGGTTTGTTTCAAAGTAGAAAGCCTTAGCATTCAAACACCTTTACAACTCCTCAAGTAATACGTTGTTCATAGGTGAAGAGATGCTTTGGGGAAAATTCAAAGAAATGCTAAAGACTGGAAAAGGAATGCTATGGGAAATAAAAACCTCTTTGCCTATATTTAACTGGTGTGCTACAATATCAAAGCTGATGTAAAATTTCATTGTGTGAGTTATGACATAGTTATGACCCATGCTTCAACCAGATAAGTTTAATGTGTGGATTACTGAAACACAATTACTTTGTAAGCAATCAAGCCACAGCTCACCAGTACTTCTCGTTCATGCAAACCCTGTAATATTGCAAGTATCCCAAACGAGTAATGAAATCATCTTTAACAGGTGCATGTCTAGATGCACCCCGTACCCCGTGTTGGTTCCCCTAGGTTGTACCACGCACCTTCAAAAGTGAGCAAACAGAAATAAAGGCAATATGGGAAGGGAAATTTACTGTCTAGAGTCACAGAAGAGTGAGTGCTGTGCCATGGAGCACTATGGCATGCATGGTCACTGATGCCCTGTGCTGGTGCCCTGCAAACTGTGCACTTTGTCTCAGCTATGCTAAGCTCATTGCTGAGTGGCAGCTACAAGAAAGCGGATTCCAAGTTAAGCAGCCAGTAAGAGTTTTGCATTATAAGCAGTCTAATGCACAATTGGAATATGTTACTAGATCTACACATCACTAATTTCAGTGTGTGGGGAGGGCAGCCAAGCGGTGGCTGCTCAGCTGTAGTCCCCTTTCAAGATCTTTTCTCACATCCCAGAGGCACTATGGAGCCAGGCTGGGGTGGTTATTCTAAGCACTCAATCACATGGTCTCAGAAACATCTTTATAAACTCTGACCAACAACGCAGCCAAAAGCTGCACCTCAAAATAAAACAGCTCCCCAGGATCTCAACAGGGAAAGAAAGCCTCTTGTGAAGCTGAGAAGACCGGAGTTCTGGTATCCAGCAAAAATGGCTGACAGAAGCCCCTTTGAAACAGATATGCTAACCCTCACAAGATTTGTTATGGAGAAGGGACGCCGCGTTAAAGGAGCAACGGGGGAGCTGACACAGCTGCTCAACTCCATGCTGACTGCAATAAAGGCCATTTCCTCTGCAGTCAGAAAGGCAGGCCTTGCTCACATGTGAGTCCTACCTAGCAATATGGGGAGAAAGAGGATGCAGAGAGACAACTGCTTGGACAGCGAGGCAGGGAAGTGGGCAAAGATTCATGAATACATTGGAAGTGGCTTTTTTAAGCTGAGAGGTCAGAGCTTGGATTATCAAGAGTGGGAAGGAGATCTCTCTGGAGCATTTTAATATTGGGTGCAAGGTAGATGTTTAAACTAACTGCTGTTCCATAATATTTTCCTCTAAAAATATGTCAGAACTTCAATGCACAGCTAAGCCTGTTATCTCTTGTAAATCTTGATAGGGATCTGTTTTTCCATCTGCTGTGAATCTGCAGAATATCACACTGTGACATTTTTAATGGAGGCTATCACACTGTGATAGTTTCTGCTAACATCAAAGCCTAATGGTGAACTGTGCAGATCAGGGCTTGTCATATGTTATGAAGCTGATGTTCTGCCTGACTACAGCACAAATAATGATCTGAAGCAACAGCCTTCCATACCCTCCCCTCCTTCCTCAACTATTATCAGGCTTACAGGTGGAGAGTCTTAAAAGGAGCTATATGAAGAACAATCATAGCGATTTTGCATCTAGTGGTTTAGCAAAGAGAATAAAGAATTGTCTTAGGAAAGCGTGGAATGAACAAAGCTGTTTCAGCTGAAATAGATATCAACATGATTGTTTTAATGATGAACTATCTGAAGTAGTACAGAGAGCTGGAATGGCCTAATAAAGTTATATGTTTAAAACATACAGATTTTGTGATGTATTGAAAGATAGGTTTCCCTGCTTGTCTGTGTACTTATGTATGCATACATGCATAAAAAAGACAGGAAACATATTAGTGTAAGAAACAACAATTTATAAGTAGTTCTTTTCTGTTTGTTGGGGTTTGGGGTTTTTCGTTTTGGGTTGGGGTTTTTCTGTTTGTGTGTTTGGGCTTTTTTGTGGGTTCATTTGTTTGTTTTCCCTGTTTGGTGGTATGGTTTTTTTTTTTTGGTTGGTTTGGGGAGGATTTTTTTGGCCTTTTTTCCCCATGTGTGACACAATCGGCTTTTTTGTGCTTCCGTTGATGTCGATGTCCTCAACAATCTTTTTAAATAAAGAGTTGAATGTCTCAGTAATATCACCTTCACTTTACAACATGTACCATAATATGTAGAGAGGACATGAGACATAATCTAAGTTAACAGCAGTGTCAGACTTCTGTGCCCTGACTGTTAAGCTATACTTTGTCTTCGAACTTAATAGATGAAGCTGAGCTGTTTCATCTCCCTGACTTTAAGGAACAGTTGCTTTATCTCATTTTTAGCTTTCATTGTGCAGCCTCTGAAGTATTTAATAAGTGGGGAGAATATTTGTTTGGTATATTAGACATGGAATAACCATCTAGCTTATAGAACACATGGCCACTATGCTATATGAATCTTTCCTTCAGAAAGAGAACATGCATTATATTAAGGAGCAAATGTATCTTTCTATAAAGAAAAGTTTCTGGTGATGAAACAGAAATATCAAAAGTATCCAAACAAGTGAATAAGCTGCATTATTCAAATTACTGCAACTAACCATGAAATTTCAGAAATTGCCATGGCAAACTTTTTAACAACAGTGACTGGCTTGCATTCATCTGCATTTGTCAAATTAGAGAGCTCTGTTTTTTCTAACCCCTCCAAAGAGGAGACTGTGAAGTGGCTTTAATGCTAAAGTGCTCAGCATGAATTTTTAACAAATTTGCCTTTCAAAAGTAAAGGAGGACTTTTTCCGTGCCATAGACTTGATCTGGGAACGTGCCTGGAAACATGCTGAGTGGAGAATAGGCGCCTAGCACTCCCTGAAATTGTCAAAAATGGTCAATGCTTCTAAAAAGCTCAGGAACCTTTGAGTAAGAAAAAAGAACTGCCCTGGCTGCTGCTAACCAACATCCTCATAACTAATTAGTTGCCCCTTTCTCAATATTTTTTTCCTTAACACATAGCAAAAAAACCCGCAAACAAACAAACAGAAAACCCCCAAAAAAACCCAACACCACACAAAACAAAAAAAACAACTTGTGTCTATTCCCTGTACAATTCCTTACACTTTTAAAATGCCCACATCACACACATTAGGTCTAAACAGCACTCCCTCAACAGAAAATTTCTGGAATATTTGTATCGCTATGTATTACATCATTACTACATTATTGCTAAAATCAAAATAGCGAACAGAAGGTGATCCTGCTTTGGCAGGGGGTTTAGACTTGATCATCTTTGAAGGTCCTTTCCAACCCTTAACATTCTGTGATTCTGTGATCTTAACTCATTTGAGGATAAAACTGACCTTGCATCTTGAGTTCTGTGTCAGGAATTGTCTGGGGTGTCTTTAAAGCTACTGACTTTGGGGCGGCTCGAAAATGAGTGGATGTGGATTAAAGTACTATCATGGAGCTCTGAGCAACCAGCAACAGAAAATAACTTGTTTCTCAAAGTTGCTGCCAGCTGCTTCCTGGGGCTGCTAGGGAAGTCTGGCACCCACCAGCTGGGCTGTAAACTCTGGTCCTGGCCTTGAGAACATCTAAGCAGGAGCAAAAGGACACATGTAGAGCTCCAAAATTATGTAATTGCCCCATCTCTTTCTCATGCACTTTTATTTTCCATCTGCAGTAACCATGTCTGAATGCACCATAGCAGTTTAATCCAAAGGTTAGAGGTGTGGGAAGATAGAAGGAAGAAGCCATGTTAACTTGCTTTTATCATAAAATCCTGCAACATTGGCCTTCCTCAGGTTTCTTGATATTTTTACTTTTCTGTAGGTTTGGTATAGCTGGCACTGTGAATGTGACTGGTGATGAAGTGAAGAAGCTGGATGTGTTATCCAACTCCCTAGTGATTAACATGCTCCAGTCCTCCTACAGTACCTGCGTCCTGGTCACAGAGGAGAACAAGGACGCCATTATCACCCCGAAAGACAAGCGGGTCTGTGCAGCTTCTGCCTTCAGTGGGTTATCAGCTCAGGCAGCAGCAGGTGGCACTCTTGTTTCAGCTATGAAACCTGGGCCTGGCCTTTCCCCCTCCCCCCCACCTCCAGGACAATCCTGTCCAGGACAATTCAGAAAATTTGCACCATTGCTGCGTGGTTTTCAATGATAACTGTGGTGGATGGCATGGTTTCAACAGCTAAAGGAGTTATGGTGGGTTAAATTTTCATTAAAGTTTTGTGAAGGGGGAAAGAATGACTATTTTGGAGTTTATTGGCACACCTCAGATCCCAGGTGTAAGGGTACTATTACATTCCCTAGCCATCAGTGTACTGGTTTCTGATTACATTAATATTTAGGCAAGTCAAAATGAGATGAGAGGCTGCAGCCCTGGGTTTTACGTTACACGCGTAGAGGAAACACCTGACTACTTCATCGAGCTTCCCTCAGGAAGGGATCCTAATGCTAATGTAGCCTAACCTTTCTGCAAAATGTTTTCTTTCTGCCTTCTTACCCTCAAAGCTAACATCACAAGCAAGTTGTGTAGTTTGGAACAAAACATAACGAAAGAAAACATATTCACTTGAGGAAGATGCTCGCTTCCAGAATGAGTCACTCTTGATTTCTTGGCAGCAGAGGACTGCTCCTTCCCATCATGAGATTTTGTGCTGTCTGAGCAGAAATGTGCCCTCTCCTATTTCTCTGTCAGACCCTGTGGGGAGTGGATGTTGTGCTGCTGGGCCAGCTGGGTCAACAGTGCAGCCTTTTCTGACAAGCTGTGTCAGGTGCATTTGGAGGGCTAAACACAGTCATAATAATATGGGCTTTGTTAAGTAAAAGGAAATAATAGTGCAAAACTATGTATCATTTAATGTTTCCCTTGTCACTTCTGTTTCAGGGTAAATATGTGGTGTGCTTTGACCCACTTGATGGCTCATCCAATATAGACTGTTTGGCACCAATAGGAACGATATTTGCTATCTACAAAAAGGTGAGAGGGTGAACAAAGCATGATTCACTTGGTGAAAGCAAAATATCTTGTGTATATCAACTTGCTTAGTTTCTTTCTGATGTTTTTTAAGTGTCTTTGGGATCAAGAAAGCCTTAGAAAAAGGGTACCACTTAAGATTTATGTGTACTAAAATCCCTTCTGAATTCCTACAAATGGGACACCCAGCCCCATGAAATTGTTAGGTGGCAGCACATTCCTCACAAAGATGTTTAAATGAAACCTTTTCACCATAAGACAGCTGGTTACCTTCTTTAATGATGCTTTTCTCCCTGCAGGAGTGCTAAGGAATATTGCAGTGCCTACAAATTATGGCATTTGTCTTCCTGGGTAGTGGCTGGGGAGGGCTGACAGTCATTGCCCAGACCCTATCACAGTTAGCAGTGTGACGACCTCTCAGTGCAAATTGCTATGCCTATCACAAATAAGAGCTTGTAGGCATGCTAATGATGTAGGCCACCTGAGGCTGAAGAAAGCAGTCACCTACAGCCCCTGAGGCCCTGCCAGCACATCAGCTCCCATGGGGCTGCACAGAACAGCAGCTGTGCAGCCAATTAACCAACATTAATAGTTAGAGTCATGCCAAGTCTTGTGATTTGCTTGCTAATCTCCCAGCACTTGCTGTTCTTCCTAAAGCTGGAGCTCACAGTCATATGACTATGGGACACCCTCAGCCATTACTATTGTGAAGTAACATTTAGGGTACTTGTAAACCACAAAGCATTTTTTTGCAGACTCAGGAGCCACATTGCAAACATATGAACATTGAACATTTTTTTAAAGCGTGTTTTTATCTTTTAAAATGGCTAGTCTTAATTTTTTATATTTCTGGCAGGCAATGTGCTAATCATCACTGCTGAAAATACACATCTAGTAGTAAAACAAATAGTTACGGAACAATCTCAACTGGGCCATGGCACAAACCAAGTGCTGGCATATTACTACCCGCACAGTTGACAGCCATGTGAACAGCTCACACAGATACAGCCCATGCCAGACAATACTGAGATGGTGTCTGGCTGGAAAGAGCAGCCCAGGAACTACCTCCAGTACTATTCACCACCATGTTTTTTTGCAGGGACAAGAGCTTAGCTATATGGATGTGATACATGCCATGTGCCCTTGTGGTAAGCAGAGAGGCTCCCACTGAGTTCATTTATCCCTCTAAAGATAGTTCAAAACATTACAGCACCTCTCAGTATTCACAGTAAGCAATAGCTGCATTGTGCACTTGTCTCAAAGGTGGAAAGCAGCATATTACAAATAAGAAAGATTAGCTTTCTCTTTAGAAAGTTCAAGTTACTCTGCATAACTGTAAAGGCTCAGTGTTGAGTCCTTCAGGGATCAGTACCGGTACCGGTTCTGTTTAATATATCCACCAGTGACCTGGGTGAGGACACAGAGTGCACTGTCAGCAAGTCTGCTGATGACACCAAACTGGGAGGAGAGACTAACACCTGAAAGCTGTGCCACTGTTCAGTAGGACCTAGACAGGCTGGAAAGCTGGGCAGGGAGAAATGTAATGCAATACAACAAGGCCCAGTGTACAGCCTTGCATCTGGGAAAGAACAACCCCATGTATCAGTATAGGTTGGGGACTGACCAGTTGAAGAGGGGCATAGGGGAAAGGGACCTGGGGAAGGGGAAAGAATGACCATGAGCCAGCAATGTGCCTTTGTGGCAAAGAAGGCCAACACCATTCTGAGGTGTATTAGAAGGGGCGTTTGCTAGTAGGCTGAGAGAGATTCTCCTCCCCCTCTACTTTGCCCTTGTGAGGCCACATTTGGTATACTGTGTCCAGTTCTGGGCCCCTTAATTCAAGGATCTCAGGCAGCTGCTTGAAAGAGTGCCAGATAGAGCCACAAAGATGATGGAACAGAACATCTCCCTTATGAGGAAAAGATAAAGAAGCTGAGCCTTTTTAGCTTGGGGAAGAGGAGCCTGAGGGGAGATCTCATTCATGTTTATAAATATTTAAAGGCTGAATGTTGAGACCCAGGCTTTTCTCAGTGACATCTGAAGATAGGACAAGGGCAATAGGTGCAAGTTGGAGCATCAGAGGTTCCACATGAACATAGGAAAAACCATTTGCTGTGAGGGAGATAGAATACTGGAATAGGCTGCCCAGAGAAGTTATGGAGTCTCTGTCCCTGGAGACATTCAAAACCCACCTGGATGCATTCCTCTGTGACCTATTCTAGGCGATCCTGCTCTGGTACAGAGGTTGGACTAGACAGTATTTTGAGGTCCCTTCCAATCACTAACATTCTGTGATCCTGTGATTAATATAGCTTAGAAGGCTGGAATACAGATTAGATTTCTCTACTATCTTTAACTCATATGTTAATATGTGTGAAACTTATAGACTGCCCAGTCTTTCCAAAGATTCTGCTTCGGAATAGAAACATTTCCTAAAGAACTCAAGTGTCCAAATGCTCAAGAGTTCATGTTCTGATCCTTCTATAGTTGTTTTAGTTCTAACATGTTAACATATTTGTTGTAAATGCTGTTCTTAAGTTACTGGTTTTCATGTAGGTGGATACCCTTCAGTGCTTCACAAAAAGAAAACTGCATTTCTTCACACCCCAATAGAAAACCTGCTGCTAGGATGAAGAACAGTTAGTCAGTTACAAGAACAACTTATAAATTTTCCCTGCAAAGTTAGAGCCAATGCTGAATTTACAGTTTTTAATTTCCATAATTCTTTCCATTAAAGTGCTAATTCCAAAGTACATGTTAATTACATGTACCTTCCTTTTAGACAAGAATATAGGAACACTACTAACTTTAAACTATATTAATTCCAAACTCTTTGAAATAGTGAAGCGAATGCCTTATTGGCATTGTTATCAAAGGATTGTATGAAAGGAATAAAAATGAGATGTTTACCCCCACAGATGAGAACCACTTAGGAAAAAAACATGCAATTTTAACCCATTTAAGTTTGCAGATGACACCAAGCTGGGTGGCTGTGTCGATGTGCTGCAGAGTAGAGAAGCTTTACCATGGGATCTGGACAGGTTAGATTGATGGTCCAAGGCTAAATGCCAGGTCCTCCACCTTGGTAACAGCAAGGCCATGGTAAGCTACAGACTTGGGGATATGTAGTTGGAGAGCCGTGACTCAGAGAGGGACCCTGGGCTATTGGTTGAAAGTCAAGTGAATATGAGTCAGCAGTGTACCCAGGTGACCATGAAAGCCAATGGCATCCTGGCTTGTGTTAGAAACAGTGCGGCCAGCAGGAACAGGGAGGTGATCATCCCCCTGGACTCACCACCTGTGAGACCTCACCTTGAGTACTGTGTTCAGTTCTGGGCCCCTCACTACAAGAAGGACATTGAGGTGCTGGAGAGTGTTCAGACAACGGCAACTGGGCTCATAAAGGGCCTGGAGAACATGGCCTACAAGGAGCATCTGAGAGAGTTGAGGTTGTTCAGTGTGGAACAGAGGAGGCTGAGGAGAGACCTCATCACTCTCTACAACTACCTGAAGTGAGATTGGGGTGAAAAGGAGGCAGCCTCTTCTCCTTGGTGTCAAGTGACAGGACTGGAAGACATGGTTCAACTGCACCATGGGAGGTTTAGGCTGGACATTAGGAAACAGTTCTTCATAGATGGGGTTATCAAACATTGGAATGGTCTGCCTATGGCAATGGTGGAGTTACCATCCCTGGAGCTGTTTGAGCAGTATGTGGATCCCGCACTTGGGGATATGTTTTAGTGTTGACACTGCAGTGCTGGGTCGAGAGTTGAACTGGATGATCTTTGAGATCACTTCCAAATGATTACATTCTGTGATTCTGTAAAGGTTCACTGGCATAATTTTGGAAAGGTTAGAACAACTGTAATTCTACTCATCTGATGTTTGATGCCAACCAATTCTCAGATAATTGTGTGACTGATTTCCAAAGGCACACCCTCCAGAACTGAAATATTTGCCTCATTTTAGGGGGAAAAAACCAACCAACCAACCAAAAACCCCCAAACAAACAAAAAAACGCCCAACCAAAACCAACCCCCACATACACAAATGAAACATCAAAACAAACAAACATACAAACCAATCCCCCAACAACCAACAAAACAAACTGAAACCCCAAACCAAACTTAATCACTTTTCTATGACAGCTAGACTTCACCAATGCTTTTCACGCCTAAACCTGGTTCTTTGGCTGCTCTCAATCTGCAGCCACTACTATGGTGGCAGGTATGATTGCCTCCCTTCAGAAAAACTCTGCATTAGTTTCTTAAAGAAAACTGCTGGGAAATAAATGCTGTTTTACTTAATTTTCCACTTGGCTTTTACTTTCTGAAGCATTAGTGATATTGAAAAGACCACAAAAGTTGGAAAAATTGGGATGAGGGAGGAGCCTTCCTGAATGAGCACAAGTCAGAGCAAGGGATAGCATCATGACAGTCACTGCTTTTTGAGGAGCTCTCAGCTGCTGGAGCGTCAGGATGCAGTAACAGTATTTTTTCTTGGATTATGCCACTGAACCTAATCTACAACTTTCAATTCACACTGCACATATATGCTATGAAACTACTGTTTGCTTATTTCTGGTTTTAATAGGTAGTTTTGTCCACTGCCTTAGATGTATTTTATCCACTCATGCCCCTTCATTGTTGTCAGAACAATGCCCTTCCCTCCATGTGTTCTCTTATGGAGAACAGGTAAGAATTTAGGGCGAACACAAAAGATACTCATGAAAGTGATACAAACTGAGACCTGGAAACCAAGTCCTTCCAGAGCTGCTCCCAATGTTGATGAGAACTCCCTCATGTGATGTAGGCAAGTCATACAAACAAAAATATTCAAACTTAGATTATCACCTGAGGGTGACCCTATAGCCAGACTGCGCAGACCTTGTTTCATCTGCTTTACATCAACAATGAGCCAAAGTAATTGTGTCAATAATTGTCAGAGCTCTTCTGCAGTCCTTCTGTCTAACAAGACCTCTAAAGAGATTTCATTACTACCATCTCATAGGCAAAATATGCTAGAAAGAAAATCTATCTGTGCACCAGAAAGAATTGAAAATATCAGCAGCTATCAGACGCTAACCAGCCAGCTTAATTCTCTGGTTTCACAGTGCATGGTACTTGGCAGGAAAAACCTCTGCAGTCCTAACAACAAAGTATCAGCTGATCTTTAGCTTTTTGACATTCTGACAAGCTCTGCAAAATGTTTATTTGAGACTGAGCTTTATTTGAGACTGAGCTCTGCAAATGTTTATTTGAGACTGAGCTTTTTTCCTTCCTTTTGGAAGCTGGGTCCTGGAAACACTATATTCCAGTTGTGAATATAGATGGAAAAAACAAGTGAATTCTGACCAACTGTCCATCTCCT
This sequence comes from Ramphastos sulfuratus, assembly GCA_013399055.1. Taxonomy (NCBI): domain Eukaryota; kingdom Metazoa; phylum Chordata; class Aves; order Piciformes; family Ramphastidae; genus Ramphastos; species Ramphastos sulfuratus. The sequence goes on from WBNM01045923.1 coordinate 34,877, forward strand.
GAAGGAAGAGCTTTTCTGGTTTCTCTTTTTCTTTTATCTCATAAAAGTATTTTTTACATCAATGTAATATGTATATACACCATGTTCTAGAAAACAAACTTTTTTTTTTGTTTGTTTTTTTTTGTTTTTTGTTTTTTGTTTTTCCAGTGAGGAAAGCATACCAAAAAACCCAAGTGTGCAAGTATAACTTTAACTCTTTGTTTAATGTTGCAGGTAATGTCCACTATAGACAGACAATCATTGCATTTGATGTTGAGATGTATGGGCCATGGGACCATATTTTTTGCAAGAGAAGATGGAAGATGCTTTATAGGGTAGAGTCGTTGATTTTGTACAAGATTGCTTAGTAAAGGGTTAGCCACGAATAGTATTCAACATTCTGAACATTCAACATTCAATGGTGGTTTTAACTACTCCTCCTTCATTATGTGCTATATAACCTCTCTGAATAAGCAGCTAGAGAGAAAGTAATTCCAAGGGAGAGTGTACTAGATGTATTCATACATGCTGCATTTCAGCTCCCATAAAGAGCTGTTTGGCAACTAGATTTTGTTTTTTCCCCACAGAAAACTTTGGCAAACTACTAATGATAAAAAGTTTAGGCAAAACAGAGATAAGGACTGTAAACATAAGTAACAAAATTTTGAGGAAGAAAACTAAAACATTTTTATGTGTATTATTGTCTTCACATGCCATTTTTCCTCTGAACTTTGGCATACAATGATGAATGGGATCTGCAGGGTACCCTTAGCCTTCCACCTTGCTATGCCCCTGATGGGCACCCTGAGAACTTCCTGCCATGGGCCACAGCAGAGACCTTCTCTATTTGTTGAAGAAGAACTGTTTTCCTTTGGAAAATATCTGTGGAAGCCATTCTTGATTTTTAAATTATTTACTCAAATTTTTTTTTTTTTAACCAGGTAATTTTGGCTATATCTGCTATTTCTATTTATCTGCCATTTCTATTTATCTGCCACTTGGGCACTCACCAAGAAATTATCTGAGTTTGTGTGCTGGTTTTGGTTGGGGTAGAATTAACTTTCTTCATAGTAGCTTGCATGAGGCTGCCTTAGATTGGTGGTGGAAGCAGTGTCGATATTACAATGATGTTTTAGTTATTGCTAAGCAGTTCTTAGTGTCAAGACCTATTCTGCACCTTACACCACCCCACTAGCAGGTAGCCTGGAATGCACAAGAAGTTAGGAGGGAGCACAGCTGGGAAAACTGACCTCAAATGACCAAAGGCATATTCCATACCATATGACATCATGCACAGCATATAAAACTGGAGAAAGAAGCAGCAATAGGGGGATGTTTGGAGTGATGGTATTTGTCTTTCCAAGAAACCTTTATGCATGATGGGGTCCTGCTTTCCTGGAGATGGTTCTAAACACCTGGCTGCTGATGGGAAGAGGTGGATGACTTCCTTGTTTTCATAGAATCACAGAA
>WBNM01045924.1:1652-14962 GCA_013399055.1 Ramphastos sulfuratus
CCCCAGGAGGGGCTCCCAACCACCCTTCCACCTTCTCCCCACCCCTATACCTTACCCCAAGGTTTGCCTTACATACAAGGTGAGTTTGCAGGATCAGCCAGGGGGATTAGAGGGAAAGTGTTTAGTGAGGTTACTCAGCAGAGAGGAGAAGGCAGGAAGCTAGACAGCCCGAGAGTGTCTGAGCCCAAGTGTCTTATCTATGTTTTTGTGTTCTTAGTCTTAAACATCTCAGCAACCCTATGAGTGCAGCAGACATCACCACTGTTTTCTTTTCACAGCCTATAATATAATTTTCTCCATTAAAATATTCCAATTAGCCTCAAGCCAGCAGAATTTCTTAAGGTAAGTTTTTAATCTGCCTGATGAGCACACATTTCCCGGACCTGGAGAGCAGAAGGTGTTGCAGGCAGCAGAAACACTCATTGTCAGAAATCAAGCAACAAATGACTGTACCCAGCACCTCCTGAACTAGGCTCCAGCCAGCAGCTGATGTAACCTCCCCTGCCAACTCAATTGTGCTGTGGAAAAATTCTTGTTCTCCCAGCCAGGGGCAAGAGCCCATCCGGGCAGATGCTGCCACAGCCAACACTGTGCCAAATGAACTCAGGATGCTGAAAATAAAAGGTAGCAGTGATCAGCCACTTTGGGAACCATGGTTTCCTTGTTTCCCCAGCATCCCCAGGGGAGAGCAGGCAGCACTGTTACAGCAGTGCCAACCCACCCACTCAGTCCCAGCAGTGCCAATGCAGGGCACAGATGAGCAGGCCGTGTTACGTACCAGCCATGTTAAATCAATCTGAAATAGATTTTGGTTAATCCACTGCAACCTTTTAATGTCAACAGGGTTGTGACATTTGCCCAGCTTGTAGGCAAACAATTTCCACACTGGTTCAGGCAAGCCCCAGCACTGGTTGTAGCATCTTTTATATCCCAACAGACAGACAAAGTTCTGTGATGTGCTATGTTAGCACATGCTTCAGCACCCTGGTTTTTACTGGGGCTTTTTGACTCTGTAACAACTTCACAGACCCAAACACAGACACTAATTGCTTGCCAGTCTGCAATGTGACCAAGATATCCTATCCCACATCAGAACTACGTAAAAAGAATTTTTAAAAAGCGTTTAGCTCCTGGAAAAACTGACAGGCATTTCCAGTATCAGCTAATAAAACTGAAAAGCTCCTGGAAAAACTGATATGAATTTCCAGTATCAGCTAATACAACTGGAAAACAGCATCAGCTAATACAACTGGCAATGGGAAACCAAAACTAAATGGGAAAGCCACCTTGGATAGCCCCTAGGTCATCTAGGGACCATTTCCTGGTCACCAAACTGGAAAAACATGGACTGAATGGGTGGAGCACTGCTGGGTAAGCAAATGGCACAGACAGTGGTTATCAAGGGCACAATGTCCACTTGGAGACCAGTACCAAGTGGCTCTCTCAGAGGTCAGTGCTGGCACCAGTGCTGTTTAACATCTTTGTCAGTGACATGGACAGAGGAGTCAGTGCAGCCTCAGCAGTGTGCAGCTGGCACCAAGCTGTGTGGCACAGTCGACTTGCTAGAGGGCAGGGATCCATCCAGAGGGACCTGGACAGGCTGCAGAGCTGTGCCCAGGCCAACCTCATGACATTCAACAAGGCCAAGTGTAAGGTCCTGCACCTGGGTAGGCACAATCCCAAGCACAACTCCAGGCTGGGTGGGGAATGGCTGAGAGCAGCCCTGAGGAACAGGCCCTGGGGGTCTGGGGTGATGAAAAGCTCAAGATGAGGCTGCAGTGTGAGTGCAGCCCAGACAGCAACTGTGTGCTGGGCTGCAGCAAGAGCAGTGTGGGCAGCAGGGCAAGGGAGGGGATTCTGCCCCTTTGCTCTGCTCTCCTCAGACCCCACCTGGAGTCCTGTGTGCAGTTCTGGAGCCCCCAGCACAGGAAGGACATGGAAGTGTTGGAGTGGGTCCAGAGGAGGCCACGAAGATGCTCAGAGGGCTGCAGCAGCTCTGCTATGAGGACAGGCTGAGAGAGTTGGGGCTCTGCAGCCTGGAGAAGAGAAGGCTTCCAGGAGACCTTAGAGTAGCCTTCCAGGATCTGAAGGGGGCTCCAGGAAGGCTGGGGAGGGACTGTTGACAAGGTCTTGTAATGACAGGACAAGGGGCAATGGGTTTGAAGTGGCAGAGGGGAGATTTAGACTGGATGTTAGGAGGAAGTTCTTTACAGTGAGGGTGGTGAGACACTGGCACAGGTTGCCCAGGGAGGTTGTGGCTGCTCCCTCCCTGGAGGGGTTCAAGGCCAGGTTGGATGAGGTCTTGAGTGACCTGTACTAGTGGGAGGTGTCTCTGCCTATGGCAGGGGGTTGGATCCTTGAGGTCCCTTCCAACCTTACCATTCTATGATTCTATGATCTCTTTTGCAGAGAAAACTCTCAGCCTTTCCCATGCTTTATAAGCACATTATCAAAACCCAAAAATATAGGGAGAAGGTTGCATTTTAAATGGAAACACTGTCATAGTAAACCTCAATCTGAGCAGGACAGTCTGGTCGTGCAGAAGGGAGTTGTTCCAGTTGGAGCAGTTTACACATTTCACACATTTTAATGTGGATCTGAGAAGCAGCAGAGCCCCACAGTTGAGATTTATGGGTCCATGACCTTGCTACAAGCATCTCGACCAAGTCATATAGACTTTGTGCTTGGCATCCTGCGCCAGACATCACCTGGGGTCTTTTGAGTCCTCACCCTCCCTCTCCTGCACTGCAGCCAGATACAGACAACTCTGTTTCATGCACTGCATGGCTCAAGGGGGCCTTAAACTTCATAGAATCATAGAACGGTAAGGTTGGAAGGGATCTCAAAAATCATCTAGTTCCAACCCCCTACCATAGGCAGGGACACCTCCCACTAGTACAGGTCACTCAAGGCCTCATCCAACCTGGCCTTGAACACCTCCAGGGAGGTTGTGGAGCACAGAATCACCTAACATGATCTTTGATCACGTTGGGTGATTCTGTGCTCCACAACCTCCCTGGGCAACCTGTGCCAGTGTCTCACCACCCTCACTGCAAACAACTTCCTCCTAACAGCCACTTTCAATCTCCCCTCTGCCACTTCAAACCCATTGCCCCTTGTCCTGGCATTGCAAGACCTTGTCAATAGTCCCTCCCCAGCCTTCCTGGAGCCCCCTTCAGATCCTGGAAGGCTACTCTAAGGTCTCCTGGATGCTTTCGCTTCTCCAGGCTGAAGAGCCCCAAATCTCAAGAGCCCTAAATCTCATAGCCATTCATCAAGCTTGAAAGACTCCCATCACACCCCTAAGCATTCCCCACTTTTCCCAGCCTCACAATAGAATGACCTTCTGTTAAAGTGTAACTGCCTCTGGAATGAGGGAGTCAAATGCCACTTTATTGCCTTCAGAATGCCAGACACCTGCATGCGAAGCGAAACTGGGCACAGTTCCGAGCTCATGGCTATAGGTGTGCTCTAGTTTTCCCTCCTGCACTCTCAAAATGATTCACAGGGACCAAACAAAGGTCCAGGTAGCAGCTGCCTCAGCATTCCTCAGGAAAAGGGAATCCAGATCTTCAGCAGCCACATCGCTAAACCCCATTAGAAAGTATGAGAGGTCTCAGGAGCCAGACGTCCTTGAAAGCCAACACCCTCATGCAGATGATTTACAGGACAAGTATCACTGAAACCATTTCACCACAGGAACACCACAGAAGGGAATTTCAATGTGCATACAGGATCAGAGGCTACCCATGCAGCTCCTGATGAGGTAATGGCCACAAGAACCCTTCTCAACCATAATGGTGGTGGTTCCATACTCTTCAGCTTTCAGACAGCTTCGCCAACACAAATTTTGGCACTTCCAGTGAAATTCTGTGGCATTGGCTGTTTGACTGCTCGAGCTGTTGGACTCATGGGGTAAACTTCCACTAAAAAGGCATGGGGAGGGAAAGAAAGGAAAATAAAACTAACCAAACCAACCAACCAACCGAAAAACCACACACACACACAAAAAAACAAACCACAAACGAACAAACAAACAAACACAAGGAGAAGATTCCGGAGCTCTACTGAAGTAGCATTTGACAATCTGAATGCTACAGTGGAATAAATAAACAACTAAATTAATAGGTAAATAAATTAATGTGTGTGTGTGTATGTGTATATACACACACACACATGTACACATGCAGTGTACACACACATGCTTACACACACATGCATGCACACACACGCACACACACATATAAACATATATATGTGTATATATACACACACACATATATATACACACACATATGTAGAATCATAGAATGGGAAGGTTGGAAGGGACCTCAAGGATCATCCAGTTCCAACTCCCTGCCATAGGCAGGGACACCTCCCACTAGCACAGGTCACTCAAGGCCTCCTCCAACCTGGCCTTGGACGCTTCCAGGGAGGGAGCAGCCACAACCTCCCTGGGCAACCTGTGCCAGTGTCTCACCACCCTCACTGCAAAAAGAACTTCCTCCTAACATCCAGTTTCAATCTCCCCGTTACCACTTCAAACCCATTGCCCCTCATCCTGTCATTGCAAGACCTTGGCAATAGTCCCTCCACAGCCTTCCTGGAGCCCCCTTCAGATACTGGAAGGCTACTCTAAGGTCTCCTGGAAGCCTTCTCTTCTCCAGGCTGCAGAGCCCCAACTCTCTCAGCCTGTCCTCATAGGAGAGCTCCTGTAGCCCTCTGAGCATCTTTGTGGCCTCCTCTGGACCCACTCCAACAGTTCCATGTCCTTCAATATATACACACACATACATATACACACACACACACATATATATACACACATATATGTGTGTACACACACACACACACACATATATATATATATATATATACACGTACACAAGTGTGTGTGTGTGTGTATATATATATATATGTATATATATACGTACACAAACACACCCATGTGTGTGTGCAGATGTGTACCAGTCACACGTTCCAGGAGCCTCACCCAAGAACTCAAACTATTTTGACAGGTGACACACAATATTTTCCCAATTTCCTCTTCTCAGGCTTGGTGCTCTTGAAGAAAATAACAAAAACAACCAACCACACCTGACTTTCCCCTATACATAACCTCTCCAAGCAGCTAACCCTTGGACTGGCAAAGCCCTGATACCCTCAACACCCTGTCTGGACTTTTCCCAGAGCAGTTCTGTGCCTCCTGCAGAAACCCAGAGAGAGGCAGTTCTTGGAGGTTTAATTGCCATGCTCCACGTGTAGTTAACAAAGCTTCCTGCAACATGAAGGATTTATATAAACTATGGTTAAGTTCAGATGAAAATATCTCCATGTGCATTTAGGTCAACAATCTCAGCATGCTCATATTTTTTCATTAAAAGGAAGACAAAAGAAAGGAAAAGAAACCAGGGTAACGCAGCTATGGTAGACGTAGAAAAGCATTTGTCAGCTCAGCTCTCCATCTGGAAACAGCCCAACTGATAAAAACAGCAGATAGCAGGCGACAGGGAGGACTCCACAGTGCACAAAGACTACACCAAGATTAGCAGAACACCATACACCATAGCAGAACACCATACACCATAGCTAAGGTAGTTCGCTGTTGGCACATAAAACAAACACACAATGTTTGCTGGGGTATGGACAGCAGACAATCAACCACAACAACACACACATCCTCTCCCAATAAACAAACTACCTACAGATTTTCTTTAAAAAACAACTGGAGCTGTGACCCTTAGAGTGCCCCCTTTTGAACCCAGCAGAGCCTCTGGATGTGCTCATGCAGACAGGCTGCTGCTGTACCTCTCAACCACAGTCAGTGCACATTAAGATATTCTATATTAGACACTTTGTTGTTTAAGGTAAAATGCATACTAGGGAAAGGAGGAGGACATGAGTCTTTGTTTTGCATCAGACTTAAGCCCTTTTTTGCCCTTATGACAGATAGAGAAGAAAACCTGGGCTGGAGGAGTGGCTGCCAAAACCCCATCAGCTGTCCTGTCCTGCAACACTTTCCCCACTAATCAGTGCCAGCACTGTGAAAGGGACACTTAGCTTGTAGGCAACAACCCCCAGCACTAATACAAGCTGAGGGATGAAGGAACTGAGATCAGCCCTGTGCAGAAGAACTTTGGGGTATTTGTGGACATGAGCTGACCACATGTGCTGGCAGCCCAGAGGGCCAGAAGTATCCTGGGCAGCACCTAAAGCAGCGTGGGCAGGAGGTTCAGGGAGGGAATTCTGCCCCTCTGTTCTGCTCTAGCAAGACCCCACCTGCAGGGCTGTGCCCAGGTCTGGAGTGCTCAGCACAGCAAAGAAATGGACCTGCTGGAGCAGGTCCAGAGGAGGCCACAAAAATGATGGGAGGGCTGGAGCAGTTCTGCTGTGAGGACAGGCTCAGAGAGTTGGGGCTCTGCAGCCTGGAGAAGAGAAGGCTCTGGGGAAACTTCATTGCAGCCTTTCAGTACTTAAAGGAGGCCTACAAAATAGATGAGGACAGGTTTTTTAGCAGAGCCTGTTGCAACAGGGCAAAGGTTAATGGATTTAAACTATAGGAGGGGAGATTTAGACTAGATATAAGGAAGGCATTTTTCAAAATGAGGGTGGAGAAACACTAGCCCAAGCTGCCCAGAGAGGTGATGGATGCCCTATCCCTGGAACCATCCAAGGTCAGGTTCTGACAACCTGCTCTAGTTGAAGATGTTCCTGTTCACTGCTAGAGGGTTGGACTAAATGACCTTTAGAGGTCCCTTCCGAGCCAAACCAGTCTATGATTCTAGGGCTTCTGGTCTATGCCTTAAAATCAAGCCCACCCATATCATGGACTTCTCCCTAGGCTTGCTGGGGATCAGCTACCCCAGGGCTGCATGGTGCCATGCATCCCCAAGGCAGCCCAAGTTATTTTAGCCAAAATATGCCAACAGGATATTCAACAGCATCTCTTTGAGCCAGCACCAGTAACAAATCAGTAGCGAACAGCTGGAAATCATAGAATCATAGAATGGTAAGGTTGGAAGGGACCTCNCCTGATGTTTTTGGCATCTTTCATGTACCTTTTTGCCCATCTCTCTCCCTTAACCACTCTCATCTCCCAGGAAACCTCCAGCCAACTGCTCCTCTGCAGGTCCAAGCCCCAAGAGCACCCTTCTCTATCCTTGCCATTTGGAGCTTTACACAACTTCAGGAAAGGCATGTTCCTTGCTATTTTAAAGGGTATTTTCACAGTGATTCTGCAGCCCAGGGCTTCACCTGCCCAGTTCAGCCTGTTTGGGAGGTAACTTTTCCTTCTCTCTCTCACACATCCAAAAAAAATCCGAGACATCTATGTCTGTCATCAGTTTGGACTAACACCCACTTAGCCCAGGATCTGCACCACTGGAATAAGAGCAGTTGAACATCAAAGGTTTTTTGGTTGTGATTTTTTTTTTCTTTTTTTAAAGTACACAATATCTGCACAGCTTTGTTTGTGTTGAGGGAGTGGTTGGATTTCAGGCAGCTTCTTTTTTTTTTTCTCAAAGGCTTTTTGTTAATAACTAAATTAAAACCCCAGAGCTGAGGTTTTCCCCTTAAAAAACATGCCACTGTGATTAAGGATATGAAGAAAGAAAAGTGGTCTCTTCCCAACCTAATTGTACTGAGGCACTGACTTTAGGGCTCCCAAATTACAGATGTATAATCCAAGACAATGAACTCTTTAGTCAGGGATTAGCAAACCATGCAAAACTGATTCCTTATTCAAAAGCCTTGCAATTGTAAGGGCATCTGTTCCACTTTGCAAGTCATCCCAAAGGCTTTGTTTGTTTTCTTTCCTGTTCCATTATGAAGACACAGCACTTTGCATTATTTTCATACCACCTAATAAGTGCTATTGTTTAGTCTAACAGGGGACAGTCGATAAAATCCAATAACTATTTTTACCTTATTTTGCTTTCAAGTTATGGTCCAAACCTTCCCAAATATGAAAACAGGAACTGTTCTTACTCAAAGGCCAAATCTGTAAAAATGTAACCCAAAACATCAAGACCTATGTGATGTTTTGGGAGTTCCTTGCTCCCCCCACACCATGAAAATCCCCCAGACTAGACTCAGCCAGCTGGAAGTTAAGGACTGAAGCTTAGCACAATGGACAAGCAGAGATAGACACAACAGACAGGAATAGTTACAGAGATAGACAAGTTAAAGGGAATACAGAAACACAATCCCCCTCCCAGAAATCAGAGTCCCCAGGAGGGGCTCCCAACCACCCTTCCACCTTCTTCCCACCCCTATACCTTACCCCAGGATCTGCCTTATGTTCAAGGTGAGTTTGGAGGATGGGCAAGGGAGGTTAGAAGCAGAGTGATGAGTTGGGTCACACAGCAGAGAGGAGAAGACACAGCAGCTCTCAGAGAGAACAAGACTCTGTCTTATCTATATTTGTGTTCTTGTTCTTCTACATCTCAGCAAGCCTATGAGTGTAGCAGACATCACCACTGTTTGCTTTTCACAGCCTGTATTTTTTTTCATTAAAATATTCCAATTAGCCTCAAATCAGCACAAGCTAACGAAAAAAAATACTTTGTTTCTCCAATGTCTACTAGGGGCAGTTAAAAAAAAAAATCATAGTATTACCAGCACAAAACAGTTCAGCACAAAGATGCCAAAGGGGAGAAGCAGAGAGTGCAGTGCCATCATTCCAGACATAGCAGCAGAATAGCTCTGGAAACCATTTAAAATGTCACAGGAGGGAGGATGGATGGAGTGGCTAACCTTTGGAAACTGAAGGGTGGATCTCACCAAATATATCCCAGCAACCCTGAGCTATGCTGCTCATGTAGGGCCAAGAAGGATGCTGGCTCACCTATTTGGTCTAGAAGTTAAAGTACAAAAGAAAAATAAAGGAATAAAAAGAAAGTAAAAATCCAGACCTCCCAACATAACAGCCTAATGTAAAGGCTGCCAAGCCGCTTTGGAAACAGGCAGCCTCTCCCACAGCTTGCTTATCAGATCTGTAGAAAACAAACTCTGGCTGATAGCCCAGGCTTAGGTTTGTTTCCCAACACCAGATCCTTGCAGGTAACCCCAAGCTTAAGCCATCAAACGCACTGACCGTGTGGATCCCCACGGCGCGACTCAGTGCCTCACCTGTCAAAGCCCCTGCAATGGCTAAGCCAAAGCAAGCTGCACAAGATCAAAACAAAGTGAGAAAGCAGAATACCAAGTGTCAAGAGAAAGAGAAAATGGTGATAGCAGTGAAAATAATGTTTCTGCAGGAGTTGGTCTTGCACGCTCAGCAGCGCTGTCACTCACACAGAGGGCTGCTGCTTTCTCTGCCCTGCAAGCTGTGCCTCTGGTGACAGGGTAACAGGACCAGAGAAGATCTTCACAGATCACAGGGCGGGGTGACCCATCTCTGTGCCCTTGGTGCAAAAAGGTCACTTAATACTAGGCTTCTAAAAGGCAAAAATAAAGTTTTTCCCTAGCTGAGCTAGAGAAACTCTGCAGAAACATGGGCCAGGAAAATGAGATATTTTGCTGCTCAAGGAATTGGGACATAGAGCTAGAAGGAGCTGAGATGGGATGGAGTGGTCTGAGCACCAGCCCACCAACTGCTCACAGTAAGGACCCATGCCTTCAGTTAGCACCTTGCCTCAGTTCTTTTTATTCTTTCTATAAATTCATGGTACTTGCTCACACAGAATCAGAAATTTATGTCACTTGCATCACACAAATAGAATCATAGAATGGTAAGGTTGGAAGGGACCTCAAAGATCACCTAGTTCCAACCCCCTGCCATAGGCAGGGACACCTCCCACTAGTACAGGTCACTCAAGGCCTCNCATGCCTGTCAAAGGAGTGTCTCAAGCATCAGATAAAGAGATAGAGAAACAGCCAGAAGAGATCCATGAATGAATGATCCCAGCCAGAACCAGAGGAAAAAGACAGTCCCAACCACGGGGATGCAATGAGCTAGTGATGGTTTGGCTTTCAAACTGGTTAAAACCTCTTCAATTTCTAAAAAGATACAAGATGAATCTTAAATCTCACACTGGCAGGTCAACAATTCACTCAGGAAGGAGTTACAACTTGGTCTTAAAAAACAAACTGACACAACACACAGGATGGTGTTAACATCTTATTTTGCAATGATGTTGAATGACTGTTCATAATGAGACTCTAATTGCGATTTAATTGCTCTGTGATCTGCCTGGCCGTAAAGAGAGAGCCTGGAGTCCCATTTCAATGGGTGGAAAGATTAACCTTCCTGTGGAAAACATAATCCCATTTCATGCCATTTAAAGGATCATATTAATTCCTGAAAATTTTTATAGGAGCAAAGATGTGGCGCTTGGGCTTTAACATCCATCTCTGGGGTGCTAACTTGTGGCTCTGGGGAGGATGGATGAGCGGTTTGCCACAAGTGGGATCAACTTCTAAACCCTGACAAGTACTACACTGTAAATTCAGGCACAGTAAAGATAAGGTCTTCCTCACAGCAGCATTTTAATACACAGACATACACATTTCACTCTTACTAAATGCAGCACTGCTTTAAAGAAAAAAAAGTCATTGATCTGTAGCAAAATACATTAGAAGTGATGCACAAAAACCAGATTCTGCCTTTTTGTAGATCACGTTTCAGCAGTGATTAGCCTTGCACAATGCTCATTCCAGTGGGTGAGTGTCAAAACCAGGCCTTAGAAATTTAAGGCACATGGATGTTTCTCAAGCTTTTGGATGGCAAATCTTTTGCTCCACTTCAAATCCACTCGGGTTCTAAAAGAATTTGGGTCAAAAAGAAAAAAAAGACTTAGAGAATTCACTGTGCAAGTGACTGGCACTCAGCTGCACAAAGACTAAAGGAAAACACTTTTCAGAGCTCATGCATGACATGGCAGAAGTAAACTAGAATAAGCAATAGCTCACTCTCCAAACAGCTTTTCTCTTTGCTGGCCCAACAGAGGCAGTTGCCCAACACCAAACCAAGCACAAGCCCTGCTACATCTCAGGGCAGCGCACACGCATCAGTGCTCACTTTCGGGCTCCACAATGCCAGGCACCAGCATAACCTACTTAGCGTGGGATGTTCACTGTCACCCATGACCAAAGTGGCATTTTGCTTCCCAAGCTTTGCTAGATTACAAAAATTTATGGGTGCATCAACTTGGGAGTGGGGAGCTTTGATTGCTTGGGTTTTTGTTGTTGTTTTGGGTTGGTTTGGTTGGAGTTTTGTTGTTGATTTTTGTTAGTTTGCTTTGTTTTAGTTCGGTTGGTTTGTGGTCTTTTTGCTGTTTTTAAATACTGTACAAAACCAAAATATCCACAAGAGAACTTCTCTCACAAGCTCTCCCAGGAAAATAAAAGGTCCTAACAGCAGGACATGCCAACTTTTTGAAATAAGCTGGTTTGATTCAAACTGGTACATGTCAACATTTCCTGATCGCCTCACACTGCAAATGCCAGCCTGACATTGAAGCGTTGAGTCACAGCACCGTGTTTCAGAATTTATCTTGGGGTCAAGTTAATGTTTGAAAAGAAACAAATGCAGCTGATAGCATTGGGTAAACAGTGATGGTTTCTGTTTGGGATCACGCCTGCTCCTGTTTGCCCTGTGTGGGGCTAATAAAAAACCCTCCCTGCAACTTCTCTCTACTGCGGAACTCTCTCACCCACGAAGTACTCTCTCACCCACAAAGTACTATCAACACCTCCTGGTTTCAGAACAATTTAGGGCACTGGATCCTGAGACATTTTAAGAAATCACCAACCAGAAAAATAAAAAAGCAATTATAAAACTAAAAACAAAACCAAATATATTAACTTTGACAGTATACTGTGTCAAGTAACTGGCTTGGTATGATTTGATAGGGGTGATCTAACCAAGGAATAATAACCATAAGAGGCTGCAATCTGAAATCTCTCTGATTGAACCCATCTCTCACTCAGGGAGAAAGAAATTCCAGGTATCTTGCCTTAAAGTACAGTGATTTTTTAAATTTTTTTTTTTTTCAGACACAGCCTTATCTCTTCACTTGTGAAGAACTTCATGATAAACTTTTGTTCTGTCGTGCTGGACTCTGTTAATTGAGATACCCAAGAAGAAACAGCGTGCCTGATTTTACTATTGATTTATTTAAGGGAGCAATATCTTATTGATGTATCCAAGTCAGCTGTTTTGAAAAATGGGAAGTCTATCCAAGGAAGCTACAATAATCAGGACACAAATGGAAAAAAATCATTGTGTTCTTCACACAAGGATATGTGACCATTGCTTCTGTGATCCAACCTATTAATTCCGCATTCTCAGACCAAGTAATAATAAAAACGCATTTATTAACTGCATGGGAGTTAATTGCCAATTTCATCAGAATTTAGGCACAGATGTAAGATGGAAACAGTCACAAAAGCATTACATGTTAACTGAGGGGTTTATTCACACATTTGGCAGTTCCGAAAGTTACTAAGATACATGGTAGCAGATTCTTCCTCTCTCTTCCCCAAACCCAGGCAGCTACAGTGGTTTATTTCTTTCTCAAACTTAACACCCAAGTTAAGTTTGCAGGTGGGGGCAAAGGAAAGTTTTGTTAAAGTTCTTCGGCTTCCCTCTTTCTCACAGGGTAAGGGAATGACCAAGAAGTCCCATATGAGCAGTATTAAAAGCTGTTATTCCAATTAAGAGAATTCATATAGATTCCCCTTTTGGTACTTTGTGGGAACCTGCTCAAACTTACAACTCACAAAAGCAAGAAAAACTACTGCATGTGGACCTGTAAGACTACAAATCCTGCTTTAATGACAAAGCCCGTGTGTAGCCTTTCTACCTGTTTCACATCCTAGTCTTGTCTTCTAAGTGCAAGGCCAGAAGAGTTATTTTCTCTGTTCATGCTTGCAGATGACGGACTTATTTATAGTAAATTTCCTGTTTTTCCACCCTTGTAAATGTCACACAAAGTAGACAAGGCAATAAAACGTACACACATCCAGGCTCATACTGCCCTAGCACTTCAGCACCAGTCCATTAGGCACATGAACTGAGAAAAGTAGAACAACTGCAGTCTTTAAAAGCGTTTACAATTTTCACACTGCCTATCCTATTCCTGTCGAGTGACAGTTACCAGCCCCAGAAGGAGATTTTTTTTAATCAAAGTAGAAGTAAGCTATTCTAATTAAAACACTCTCATTTTCTACTCTTAGGATCTGGATCCACAAGGGAGATCCCTGCTCTGTGCAGAGCAGCACACAGATGCCAGGCACAGGGAACTGCACTCCAGACCACAAAAGTACACATATTTCTATTCTACATTCCTGTCTGATAAAGCTTTTTT
>WBNM01045924.1:14970-38515 GCA_013399055.1 Ramphastos sulfuratus
TTTTTTTTTTTTTTTTTTTAATGCAAAGACAGGGCAGGGAGGAAGGAAAATACAATCCCACAGTAAAACCGGAGGCTTGGTTCTCACTTCCGATTAAGGACAGTCCAAGGTTTAAGTACCTGCTCTGTGTTGCAGAGCTTTGAAGCTTTTTCTCCCAGTTTCCAAGTAAATCCAGACATCATGCTAAAACCCAGCTCTCTGCCCCTTCTTCTGGCCATATCCTGGAGCTCAGACACATTTACCACTAAACCCTATCATTTATGGTACATTCTCATGGTGTTTTTCTAATTAAATTAACTAGGATTTCCAAAATGACAAGAAGTTTAGTCAGAAATTGCTTCTTTGGGAAGGGCTTGGGTTTTTTACCACCTTCTTTCATCCACCAACACTGAATGCAACATCATAAGCTGTATTTTAGCACTCTGCTAAAACAACCAGTACCCAAAAAAAAAAAAATTTAAAAAATTTAAAAACTCTACCCAATTCCCTCATACTTTTCTTCATGCTTTTCTCCCCCTCTTGCCTGAGCAGGGAAACCAAATTCCCTCATACTTTTCTTCATGCTTTTCTCCCCCTCCTGCCTGAGCAGGGAAACCAGCAGCTTCATTTCCCTCCCTGCTTCCCAGTGAAGTAAAAAAAAAAATGCAGCAGGGAAAACACAGATTTATTTGAAAGGAACTGATTTTGTTGGGAGTTTGACAGTTTGCTGGAATATTTCTACTGACTCTTAGAAATGACTAACAGGTAACCGTGCTTTGGTACAACAGCTCCGGGGCAGTTCTGAGCTGATGTTTTCCCAGGAAGGGGAGCAGGTGGCGGAGGGGCATTGCTCAGCCACAGCTCAGCTCCTCTCCAACACCCCTTCACTGAAATCTGCTCCAGCAAGAGAGGTTAGAGTGATGGCTGTGAGACAAGTGCCTGCAGCTCTCCAGCTCTGCACATCTGTGAGGCTAGGGACAAGACTTCAGGTGACACCCTTGCCAGCTGGCCAGAAATTTTGTCTGCAGTGACCAGCTGGGTTGAACCAAGCACAGGAAAAAACGCCTGGCAC
This sequence comes from Ramphastos sulfuratus, assembly GCA_013399055.1. NCBI lineage: Eukaryota > Metazoa > Chordata > Aves > Piciformes > Ramphastidae > Ramphastos > Ramphastos sulfuratus. Next base: position 16,022 of record WBNM01045924.1, read on the forward strand.
ACCAGCAGCCAGAGCAAACCCCCCGACTTTGAGATGCACATGCATCTGGATAACAAGTAAACTTTCTCCTAAGGAATCTCTTGGGCAGTTCCTCCACTTGCAGCTGATCTGGGGTGCTCCTCCATCCTGCACCCCTCCAGGTGCCCAGCTGCAGCCCTGCTCATCCTTGCCCATCAAGCCAACCTCAGCAGCTGAAGCAACATCAACAGTTTCCTGGAACTAAATTCAAGTCCTGCCCTGGAAATTACAAGCCCATTATCCAGGCCTGTTACGCCAACCTGTTGAGCGACTGTTGCGCGTACACGGATGTGAAGCGTTAGGCTTTTTGTCAATCCCCATGGGAGGGCTGTTCATTTCCCTAGTCAAGCAGGAGATCTACCTGTGCATGCCTTCACCTGTGCACTGTAGGGCTTGGGAGCACGGATGTGCCCTCATTTAGCGCAAAGGGGGCGGGGGGGAAGCAGCCCCGAGCTGACTCAGAGATGCCCTGGTAGGAGGGTCAGAGCTTATCCCTTCGCAAGGCGGGCAGCCGGCAATCACATGCTGCACTTTTTGAACAAGCCTCCAGCCATCGCGCAGCAGCTCGGCTGCTCCAAAGGATGCTCGGCTGCTGGAGGAGAGAATTTCTCCCACACTCTCCCATCCGTGGGTCTGCCTTTGCCGCCCCAGGGGTCAGCCCCGGTCACTGGGCTCCCTCCCTAACGCCCATGGGTGCTCCTGCAGGCAGCGCTGGGAGCTCGGCGGGTGCCTCAGGGAAAGTCTCACGCAATTCCTCGCTGTGCTTAATGCAGGCTGGAAAGCTGCGAACGGGCTGCCGAGTCGGGACTATGAGATGACGGTGCCGAAGTCCGCCCGGTAAAGGTGCGCACACGAAGAGCGTGCAGACCTGTGGGACTGCTCCGGGGGGAGGACCTGTGCTGCTCCGCTGGGCTAACGCACGCCTCTCCATTCCGCACCGCACTCGCCCTCGGCCACCCAGCACCACCTCCAAGGGCAGCGCGGAGCTGCATTGCCCCCACCCCGCCCCGACCCTTCGCGGCCCCGCTCCCGGCCCCGGCTCACACCTTGTCGGACGGCTTTCACCACGATGGGGTCCTTGCAGCTCCGAATCACTTCCAGCACGTCGTAGCGCGGCAGCCCCGAGACGCGGACCCCCTGCACCTCCAGCAGCAGCTCCCCCTCGCTCAGCGCCGCCTCGCCGTCCCCCACCACCGCGCCCGCGTAAGGGAACTCGCCATGCTCCGCGCCTCCGAGCAGGACGAAGCCCAGCTGCCCGCCGGGTCCGCGGGTGAGGGAGCACTGCCGCACCCGGCTGGCCCAGTGGTTCTTCTTCTGGACGACGCGCGACATAGTGCTGCGCGGTCCTCCGCGCCCGCGGAAGCGCGGTAAGCAGGTGCGCAGAAGGCGCCGACCCGCCGCTTCATAGACCGACACACCGCCGGCCCCTCAAGCCATCGCCGCCGGCACGGCGCCCGGCCCGCATGGCTCCGCGCCCGCGGAGGAAACACACCCCGCTCCCGCCTTCCCTTCCCGCGTTACTAGAGAAAAAAAGAAAGGAAAAAAANTGTGCGAGCGCCGGGCCGATCGCGGGCCCGCTTTCGTCCCACTCCACCGGCAGCAGTGCTCCGGTTCCAAGCGCCCCGCTCCCACGGACAACTTTTCCAAAGGCAAAAAGTCGGTGTCGATGGAGGCCGAGCGGAGACCAGGGGAAATAATTCATCTCCCAGCAAGGGGCTGGGGAGAGCAGGGCTCTGCTGAGAGCTCTTCCAGCAGCTCAGCCCCAGGGGATGCTCACATTTCAGGGTAATTCTTTGCTTTCCCCGGGAGCGTTTGGAGGGTTTTCCAAGTTGCAGACCTCTGGAATCGCTGCTCACCTGCGCTTTCCGGGAGGGTGTTGCAGAGGAGAGCACGACAAAGTACGAGTCCTGAGGAAAAGGTTGCACAACCTTGCCATTGAAAGGGCACCAAAGTGCCTGCACAAGGCTGAGGTAGAGCCATGCTCATATCCCTGTTTCTTCGTGTTTTGTTTGAGTGCTTGAATTTGTGATGTTAGTAATGTTCTCATGCTTTATTTTCCTCCTGCAGTTGTTCATGAGCTGGGCTGACCTACAGTGAAGTCTGCCGGCTGGGGAAATGGACAGGCTGGGGAAGTGGACCGGCTGGGGAAATGGACAGGCTGGGGAAGTGGACAGGCTGGGGAAGTGGACAGGCTGGGGAAATGGACAGGCTGGGGAAGTGGACACGCTGGGGAAATGGACAGGCTGGGGAAGTGGACAGGCTGGGGAAATGGACAGGCTGGGGAAGTGGACACGCTGGGGAAATGGACAGGCTGGGGAANGAGCAGGACGAAGCCCAGCTGCCCGCCGGGTCCGCGGGTGAGGGAGCACTGCCGCACCCGGCTGGCCCAGTGGTTCTTCTTCTGGACGACGCGCGACATAGTGCTGCGCGGTCCTCCGCGCCCGCGGAAGCGCGGTAAGCAGGTGCGCAGAAGGCGCCGACCCGCCGCTTCATAGACCGACACACCGCCGGCCCCTCAAGCCATCGCCGCCGGCACGGCGCCCGGCCCGCATGGCTCCGCGCCCGCGGAGGAAACACACCCCGCTCCCGCCTTCCCTTCCCGCGTTACTAGAGAAAAAAAGAAAGGAAAAAAATAAAAATTAAAAAATTGAAAAATTAAAAGCCAAAAAGAAAAAAAACCAACAAAAAAACCCCAAACAAAACAAAACACAAATCCAGCTGGCCCTCGCCCTCCAGCGCCGCTCCTTGTCCCGCCGCCCCTCTCCGCGGAGCGCTGCTCGGAGCGCGGAGGCGGCGCCTTTAAGGCGATACAAAGCCCCGTTTGTTTTGTTACACTTGGGTCCGTCCCGCTCCGCCGCGCTCCGCTCCGCGCCGCCGGCGCAGGCGCCCTCGCACACCCCGCCCCGNACAGGCTGGGGAAATGGACAGGCTGGGGAAGTGGACACGCTGGGGAAATGGACAGGCTGGGGAAATGGACACGCTGGGGAAGTGGACAGGCTGGGGAAATGGACATGCTGGGGAAATGGACATGCTGGGGAAATGGACACGCTGGGGAAATGGACACACTGCTGCTCGTTTGCCCTTGACCACAACTGCTCAAAGTTACCCAGAACTGGTGCAAAACTCGAGCGGCGAGAAGCACGCATGCACGTACCAGCTGTCCCTTCCAGGTCATGCTCCATGCTTCCAAACCTGAAAGCTAGGCCTCATTTTGAGCAGTCTTATGCATGACCGAACCCCTTCCAGCAAGGAATTCACTTGTCAGATGTGTGCGTGCCCTATTTTGCTGCTAATCGGGACTGAGAAGTGACACAGGGAAACAAAGAGCCTGCTTCTGCTGTCTGCGCTGCCCAAACGTCCCTGCTGCCGGTGCAGCCTACAGACTTCGCCTGCTGCCTGCGTCGCTCTCTCATCTCACATCTCTCAAGCCATGCGTGTACCGAAATGAGCGGCGATGCAGGAGAGCCGGCAGGCTCAGGGTGCCTGTGCACGATAGCTGGGGATGGAGCTCAGCCCAACGGCCTCAGGTGCCAGCCAAACTGATCAGCCAGGCTTAGCGCACAGACCTCCAACAAGCATGACAGGGGTACCTTGCCTGCCCTTACATCTGTCCCAGATGAAGTAGGTTAGCCTGTCCTTGCCTCACACCCTGCATCCCCATCTCTCCTTCCCCCCTGCCCAAGTCCTCAGCACAAGACATACATAGATCTGTTAGAGCTGGTCCAGAGTAGGGCCACAAAAATGATCTGAGAGCTGCAACCACTCTGCTGTGAGGGCAGGCCCAGAGAGTTGGGACTATTTGGACTGGAGAAGAGAAGGCTCTGGGGAGACCTTATTGCAGCCTTTCAGGGGCCTATAAGAGAGATGTAGGTGTTCTTTTCAACAGGGGCTGCAGCAACAGGACTAGGGGTGATGGTTTTAACCTAAAAGAGGGGAAATTTAAACTGGGTATATGGAAGAAATGTTTCACAACAAGGGTGGTGAGACACTGGACTAGGTTGCCCAGAGAAGTGGTAGATGCACCTGGAGACATTCAAGATAGCGTTGGACTGGGGCTCTGAGCAACCTACTCTGGTTGAAGCTGTCCCTGCTTGCTGCACGGGAGTTGATTAGAGGACCTTCAAAGGTCCTTTCCAACCCAAACTGTTCTATGCTCTCTCATATGGCTGTTTCATAAACTCCCCATGGCTGCAGGCTCTGCTCTCTCTGGCCTGAGTGGCACAGCCACCTCCAGGCAGGGGAACCAAGCGCATGTCCAATGTCACATAGCACAGCAGTGAGTCAGCTCCATCCCTGGTGCCTCAGGCACCTCTCTCCAGGTCTCCATGGGAAGCAGATGGGATTGCCAGTGCCCAGAAAGTTGGAATAAGTGCCTGAGCCCCTTCCAAGGATCAGGACAGTGCCTACCTTCCTGGGTATGAAGGGCACATGCAGAAGTAGACTCATGAATTTTGAATTCCCTGCTGTGTCTAGCTCCCTCCCNTCCAACCTTACCATTCTATGATTCTATGATTCTTTCACTGGATCTGCAGCTGGCTACTCGGTTTGTCACTTTAAGGATGACATGCTTTGTACTGTACCTGGACCAGTCAAAACTGCATTGATGACCAGGCTAAATCTCCCAGGGAACTGAGAATTTGGTTTGGTTCCCCTGCCTGGAGGTGGCTGTGCCACTCAGGCCAGAGAGAGCAGAGCCTGCAGCCATGGGGAGTTTATGAAACAGCCATATGAGAGAGCATAGAACAGTTTGGGTTGGAAAGGACCTTTGAAGGTCCCAATCCCTGTGCAGCAAGCAGGGATGGCTTCAACCAGAGTAGGCTGGGATTAGGATTATGATTCCAATTCCCTGGGAATTCAATTAGGATTACAATTCCAGTTCTATGGAATTCAGCCATTAATTGGCTCAGGAGGCCCTCAATCCCNAATTTTGAATTCCCTGCTGTGTCTAGCTCCCCCCCCCCCCCCCCCGCCTTTTTTTTTTTCTTCAATTTCTAAGAGGTTTCTTTCCACATGGAACTTTTAATACTTAATTTTCACACTTAAAGCTCTGCTGATCCCCTCTGTTTGAGCAGTAGGAGCTGCTTTATACCTTCCTGGTATAACCCCTATAACCCCACCTGCAGTCCTGTGTGCAGTTCTGGAGCNAGGCCAGAGAGAGCAGAGCCTGCAGCCATGGGGAGTTTATGAAACAGCCATATGAGAGAGCATAGAACAGTTTGGGTTGGAAAGGACCTTTGAAGGTCCCAATCCCTGTGCAGCAAGCAGGGATGGCTTCAACCAGAGTAGGCTGGGATTAGGATTATGATTCCAATTCCCTGGGAATTCAATTAGGATTACAATTCCAGTTCTATGGAATTCAGCCATTAATTGGCTCAGGAGGCCCTCAATCCCTGAGGAGCAGCAGCACAGCTGGCAGGGAAGGGTTTGTATCATCTGCATGCCAGCTGATAAGAGTGTCACACGTATGAGCTCAGAGCGCAACGAGACTCTTGTTCACAGCCGAGAGCCGGGCGTGACGTATTTTCATCACCATCACTTTGCAGGATGTTTTATGTGACAGCTCTGCTAAGCTAAAATTCATCTGGGATCCATGTGAGCATCACATGAGCTGTGTCTGCCCTGAATAGATCCTACAGAACTACTCATGTCTCACGGAAAAGAATTTTGAAAAATGCCATTTAGAAAAAAACAAATTTGCCAGTAAAATGTATGAGATGACAGACTTCTGAGGGTTACCTTCTGTTTGCTTACACATACTGCAACACTAAGGGAAGTGTGAGCTGTTCCCAGCATAATCCTAATGCCATACTCATGTCTGGGCCACTGTGTTCCCAAAATTGCTCTTGCTGGTAATTAACAAAACCCACAGGCCTCAGGCAGAACTTCCTCATTTTAAGATTTTTTTTTCCCTTCAGTTTTGCTCCATGACCAACTTTCTACTATTTTGTGTCCCATTTGCATCCAGGGACGAATTAATCAGGATATCCATAGATATCCTGAAGAGGAGGCTCAGGGGAGACCTTATTGCTGTCTACAACTACCTGAAAGGTGGTTGTGGCCAGCAGGAGGTTGCTTTCTTCTCTCAGGCAACCAGCACCAGAACAAGAGGACGCAGTCTCAAGCTGTGCCAGGGGAAGTTTAGGCTGGAGGTGAGGAGAAAGTTCTTCACTGAGAGTCATTCCCCACTGGAATGGGCTGCCCAGGGAGGTGGTGGAGTCACCGTCCCTGGAGGTGTTCAAGGCACGTTTGGACGTGGCACTTGGTGCCATGGTCTAGTCTCGAGGTCTGTGGTAGTGGGTTGGACTTGATGATCTTTGAGGTCTCTTCCAACCTTGCTATACTGTGATACTGGAAGCTAGCATCACTTGGAACAGTTCAAATGTAGCCGAGATCTTTTGTGGTCCTAATTTCCAACCTTGTATTTGTCAGGCAGGTTGCTGCTGCACCAAGGTGATCTCAGGTCATAGTTACTCCAGCCGCCTCTATTAGAGGAAGCCCTTGGTCAGCCATGCTGAGCCCATGACCTGTGGCAGGACTACTCTTGCCCAGGAGAGTCCCTGGCACCAGGCCAATAGATAAGCAGGTCATTACAACACAAAAACCTGTCCCTCCATTCCAGCTGCACAGCTCAGCCTCTCTCCCAGGGAACGCTGGTCCTGCATTTGCAGGGACCTGGTTTAATGATTAACAGACCATTTTCATCCCTAACAACTGCACTTCTGATAACCACGCTGTCCTTTTTGCAAGGGTCTCTAAGCACTTCATAAACATTAATTAGCAAAGCTTCCCAGGGCGCCTGGGGAACATTTGAACGTTAACACAGGGCAGAGAAAAGCTCAGGCACATGGCTCCTCCGAGCAAGGGTGGTTCTACTTCAGCTGCAGCTGCCAGTCCAGCCTCACCCCACACGGGATGGCACACTCCTTAGCGGCTCACAGCCTGTGACAGCACTTCAAAACCCAATTCAGTTTGGCTCAAAGCCTTAAGCAGAGCCCAATTTTCCTGTTCTTCGGTTTGCAGTCACTGTGGTTTGGTGGCTCATCCGTCAGCAGCCTCTAATCTGTTGAGATGAGTGGGTTGATACTTTCCTCCTCCTTTCAGAAAGGTGCTCTGCATGCACCGGGGCCAGCTGCAAACACACAACAGCTAAATGGCTCCTTCTCATAGGATATTGACCCATGGCCTTGGTCTCATAAGCATCTCTGAAATTTCATGCTGTGTCCTGGATTTTAAAATGGGTCAAATCTCACCTAAGCATCAAGTTGTTCTTTCAGCTTTCATACAAAACCACAGTTTCACTTGTTGTGGGATGAAAGCCACGTCTAGTCACTGAGAATGTTGTGGGTTTGTGAGATGAGAGTTCAGAGCCATATGCTCCCACCAAGGAGTGTTAAAAAAAAAAAATTATAATGATTAAGGCTCCAAGCAAAAGTACAGATTATTTAATACTTCCGAATTTATTCTTGATTTCCAGTGAAACCCCAAACCCTCAATATACAATATATTGACATCACAGGGCTTGAGGCTTTGAAGGCCTGAGTATGTGGATCTCAGGAGAAAGCAGCTGTAAATGAGGTCCAGCCTTTCAGACAGTCTGTAGGAACTCCAGGTGTTGCTGTGTTTTCCAAACGAGGGTTGCTTTTCATAACAATCCCACCTGCCTTCTATTGGAGAGTCTCTGTGTGGCATCCAGAGTTTCTTGGCCAGCTGGCAGTGCTGTCTGGTAGCAAGGAGGAATCAGGCTGATACTGCTTTGAGTCCTGGCTCTGGCAAACATTTCAACAGGTGATCCACCTCCAAATATTGATTGTTAGGAAATCTCCTGAGTGTCAGGACAGAAGCAGTTAGAGCCACAGACCAACCAGCATCAACAACTGCCGCCTAAGATCGTTCACAGGTCTGGGCCAGCTAATCCATCATCAAAGGCAGCACTTTGCATGGGACATCTCCAGCCTGCTGCAGCAGGGTGGACAGAGTCCCATCCCATGGCTTGCTCAGAATGAATCTGTGATCACAGGACCCTAAGAAGAAAAAGGACAACTCACTCAGCCCTTACTGGAATCCCCTGTGTCACCTTCCACTACAATTTATTTCAATACTATCACACACAGTAGAATATAAAGCTGAAGATCAATCTCATAACCATATTAAGACACTCTGGGGTATATTTTATAGGGCCATTAATATACTTCTTAAGTGTTTAAAGCCACCAACAGCATAAATTAGTGCTTCCATAAAACATGATCTGTCATATCCTATGGCTTAAATAACAGACAACAGAAAGGGTAGATGGGGATGGTTTTGGACTTCTTGGGTGGAAGACACAAGGACACAGAATGACCACCTGGCAGCAGGGGTGTCCTTACAGATAGCATGAACCCAACAGTCATTACAGAAAGGAAGATACTAAAAAAAGTCCTGTGTAATTTAAAATGTTAGATCTCATTACTTTTCATTAGCATTTGTGCTTCTGCCTTTATTGGTCTCTTTCAGGATTGTCTTCCCTGCAGAAGCTGTTTCAGGGAATGATTGCTGTGGGTGAGGCTTTTTGGCAAAGAGGGAGTCAGGCTGCTCTCAGCCTTAGAAAGCTCCTGAGAAGTCGGGAGCAGAGGGGAGAGGGCACAGCCTGTTGGTGACAGCAAGGATCAGATTGACTCTGCAAGGGAACCTGAGCCTGCCACGTCTTTTAAATTGTATCCACTGCAGGCAGATTTCAGGCGAGTGAAGGTCTGGAACACAGTGGATCGTTTCCAGAAATGAGTTAAAAAACCAACCAACCAACCAACCAAACCACAAAAACAAAACAAAACAAACCCACACAAACAAACAAACAAAACCCCCAACACCACGCCCCCCCCCCCCAAAACACAAACAAACAAACAAACAAAACAAAACAATCCCAATTCACAACTTGACTTTTCTAGTCTTTTTTAAACTGCAGTCTGGTCACAGAAGGAGCAAATTCTTGCCCCCAGTCTGGTAGATATTAAGTCACATTCTTCCCTAGGAATTTTGCTATTTTAATAGCTCCACATGAGTAATCAGAGACTTTTCAGCAGACAATAGCTCTGCCCTGCTAAGATAAGCTATCCCAATTCATCTGTCTCAGCTGATAAACTTCCCCTTTTCTTCTTCTGCAGCTCAAAAAGGAAAAGGAGCTCACCTCTGATTTGTGGTGTGAAAACTCAACACAACTGCCCAAGGTAACAACACTTGCCCAAACTCACTGCAGATTTTGAGAATCTCATTCTCTCCTCCTTTATTACCCTCCTCCTTCCCTCTGCAGATACACAGAGAGCCACATCACATCCTCAAACTCCACCACCAGCTCTGCTGAGGCTAATGAAGATTCCATTCATTGGCCTTCCAACTTCCTACAATACTACCTCTCCACCCCACCCTCTGTAGCTCCTCTGTGACAGTTTGGGAGTTCCCTGCCCCCCCACACTTTGTAAAATCCCCCAGACTAGACTCAGCTGGCTGGAAGTTAAGGACTGAAGCTCTATTTACAGCTTAGCACAATGGACAAGCAGAGATAGACACAATAGACAGGAATAGTTACAGAGATAGACAAGTTAAAGGGAATACAGAAACACAATCCCCCTCCCAGAAATCCAAGGAGGGGCTTCCAACCACCCTTCCACCTTCTCCCCACCCCTATACCTTACTCCAAGTTTTGCCTTACGTGCAAGGTAGGTTTGGAGGATCAGCCAGGGGGGTTAGAAGGAAAGTGGTTAGTGAGGTTACTCAGCAGAGAGGAGCAGGCAAGAAGCTAGATAACCCCAGAATGTCTGAGCCCGAGTATCTTATCTTTGTTTTCTATTCTTAGTCTTAAACATCTCAGCAGGCCTATGAGTGCAGCAGACATCAGCAGTGTTTTCCTTTCACACCCTATAATCTAATTTTCTCCATTAAAATATTCCAATTAGCCTCAAACCAGCACATCCTCTCTATTTTCCCTGTGTATCTTCAACATACAAACCATGCTACTCATTCCTCCTAAACCTCCTGAAAACTAGCAGGAGACAGCTAAATCAGGAAAGGCTTCTGCTACAAGTCTTTGTGGCACCATAAAGAGGCAGAGTCTGAGCCTTTCAAGGGTGCTGCATGTTGAGTAAGTTGATAGTCCCTTGTGATGGATTGTGTTGTGAGTCTGATGGCTTATACATGGAAAAAAAGCAGGAAGCAAAAGCTGTGAATAACTCACCTCTCCCCATAGCACAGCCTGATTCAAATAGCTTGAGTGCAGCTAATTAAAGGTGTCAATCTCATGATTTGGATTCAAAATAAAACCAGCCACAAAGGCTCAGCTTCCCAAAGCGATGTGGCACATGGGATTGAATTCATGCAGCATTTTGTCCACCAGCTCCAGGATGCAGGATTTTTTTTTTTCTCAAAAGCAAAGAATTGAAGCAGAGAATATCAATAGCAATTTTGCACACAGAATAAGCAGCAGTAATCACTTTTCCCTCATAGAAACTCTGAACAGTTTCCCTCCTAGAAACTCTGAACTGAAAAAGGTGGCTACAAAAAAAGAGTTTATTTCATCCTTACAAAAAGTTTCTCCAAGTACTCTCATAGAATGATAAGGTTGGAAGGGACTGCAAGAATCATCTAGTTCCACCTCCCTGCCATAGGCAGGGACACCTCCCACTAGTACAGGTCACTCAAGGCCTCATCCAACCTGGCCTTGAACACCTCCAGGGAGGGAGCATCCACAACCTCCCTGGGCAACCTGTTCCAACAAGACTAAATAAATAAAGAATTAGCAATAAGACACAGTGGTAGGACAAGCCAAGGATTTGGAGCAGTGAGGAGTAGCTGAGAGTTCCCTCTCTGGGTCACAACTGTAATTCTGGTGAAAGCCACAACAGACAAAGTAGGAAGACTCAGCACAGGCCTGATCCTGCAGCCATCTGGGGACTGGCTTCACTTTGCTCCTGAGAGTAAATTACAGGCATCAGACAAGGCGCATGTGTAAGGCAGAGCACACCCATCAGTGTTCTCAGAAGCAGAGCCAATTAACATGCCACTCAGTGATTTGGAAGATATGCAAACCCTGGTTTGCTTTATGAAGCACTGAGGCAGAAGAGTTCATGGTGCTGTCTGACTCTATCATCTATCAGAAACATCCCTGATCAACTTACTCCTTGCTAGTCCCACAAGAGCATCTTTGTCTTAAAGTGGCATCTCCTGCACATATGGGCTTGGTCCAATGAAAGCAGCACCTGGGGTACAAGGCACTACCCCTGCAATGCCATACCCCTATAGAAAGGCTATGATCATCCTTACTCTTTATACAGAGGAACAGCCAGAAGCCCTGGCTGAGATAAACAGCTCCCAGAGCTAACCCAGCCAAACACTGTGATGGTTTGGGAGGTCCCTGCCCCCCNATAAAACTTAAAGGTAATATAGAAACTCAATTCCCCTCCCAGAAATCAGAGTCCCTAGGAGGGGCTCCCAACCACCCTTCCACCTTCTTCCTGCCCCTCTACCTTACTCCAGGATTTGGCTTACGTGCAAGGTGAGTTTGGAGGATCAGCCAGGGGGGTTAGAAGCAGAGTGGTTAGTGAGGTTAGCAGAGAGGCCAGCAGACACACACCAGCTAGGGAGACCCAGACTCCATCTCCGTGTTATCTCTGTTTGTGTCCTTGTTCTTATACATCTCAGCAAGCCTGAGTGAAGCAGACATCAGCACTGTTTGTTTTTTTATAATCTAATTCTTTTCATTAAAATATTCCAATTAGCTTCAAACCAGCAGAAACACAAAGGGAAATGCTGCTTTTCTCCAAGCAGCTCCAAAGAGGGATTCAGGGCCTGGGAGCAGGTCAGTAGCAGCTGGGATTAGGATTCCTGACTCCCTGCCTGGTGTCCTAATATCAGCTCAGGTTGTCTCCCAGGCTGTCTCGTCACCCTTTGACACGAACTGCAGCCCGAATTAGTGCTTGTGCTGCGCAATCTGCCAGCCTCTCCCTGGGCTAAATCAGTCGAGGCCTGAGCAGACAGCATGGGAACCACTCCAGCTTCTGGGCTCAGTTATTCCTCCAGCACTGTTCACTCTGCATTTTCCCAGTGTCATCACAAAAGTATGATGGGCCAGATCCTGGAGCTGGCGATCCCAGGCCGTGTGCTCACTCCTGCTCCAGCCTGGCACTGCGGCACAGAGGTGAAAGCTGCCTGGGCGGCAGCGCTGCTGGCAGCCAGCTCTGGGAAGAAGTGTTAACAAATAAACTCCAGTCGGGTGGCAGATGAGCAGACCAAGAAGTGAGCAGCAGTGCTAGGGCTTGTACAACTGCCAGCCATCCTTGCAGCACATGCTGGCCTCCCCGGGGTGGTATTTACAAGTCTCCTTCCTTCTTTTGTATTCAGCGGGCACTGGGCTGAGCTGTTTTTGTCTGCTACGAGGGCTTCTTATCTCAGTGCATCCTCCAGCTGTGAGCTTAGGGCTGCCCATGAAACACCCACAGGACACAGCACAGTGGGGCCATGGGCTGATGGTGGTTTGAGCCAGTGCCCACAGTGAGTTTCAGTCAGCTCTGAGTCATAGAATCATAGAATGGTAAGGTTGGAAGGGACCTCAAGGATCATCCAGTTCCAACCCCCTGCCATAGGCAGGGACACCTCCCACTAGTACAGGTCAATCAAGGCCTCATCCAACCTGCTCCTGAAGACCTCCAGGGAGGTTGTGGAGCACAGAATCACCCAACATGATCTTTGATCTGTGCTCCACAACCTCCCTGGGCAACCTGTGCCAGTGTCTCACCACCCTCACTGCAAACAACTTCCTCCTAACATCCACTTTCAATCTCCCCTCTGCCAGTTCAAACCCATTGCCCCTTGTCCTGTCATTGCAAGACCTTGTCAATAGTCCCTCCCCAGCCTTCCTGTAGCCCCCTTCAGATACTGGAAGGCTACTCTAAGGTCTCCTGGAAGCCTTCTCTTCTCCAGGCTGCAGAGCCCCAACTCTCTCAGCCTGTCCTCACAGCAGAGCTGCTGCAGCCCTCTCAGCATCTTGGTGGCCTCCTCTGCACTGGCTCCAACACTTCCATGTCCTTCCTGTGCTGGGGGCTCCAGAACTGCACACAGGACTGCAGGTGGGGTCTGAGGAGAGCAGAGCAAAGGGGCAGAATCCCCTCCCTTGCCCTGCTGCCCACACTGCTCTTGCTGCAGCCCAGCACACAGTTGCTGTCTGGGCTGCACTCACACTGCAGCCTCATCTTGAGCTTTTCATCACCCCAGACCCCCAGGGCCTGTTCCTCAGGGCTGCTCTCAGCCATTCCCCACCCAGCCTGGACTTGTGCTTGGGATTGTGCCTACCCAGGTGCAGGACCTTACACTTGGCCTTGTTGAATGTCATGAGGTTGGCCTGGGCACAGCTCTGCAGCCTGTCCAGGTCCCTCTGGATGGATCCCTGCCCTCTAGCAAGTCGACTGTGCCACACAGCTTGGTGCCATCTGCACACTTGCTGAGGCTGCACTGATTCCTCTGTCCATGGCACTGACAAACATGTTAAACAGCACTGGTGCCAGCACTGACCCCTGAGGGAGTCAAGCTCCTCCATGATCTCAGGGGCAGATGGCTTTTATCTCCATCAAGCTCCCAGCTGCTCATGGAGCAACCCCCACCTCCATGAAGCGAGGCTTTGAATAGAAGCAGAAAGATATGGGGGCACTTCCAACAAATCCCATTTTGACTCTGGATTATCCTGCAAACAGTCACCGTCTCTGGGGACTGCTTGGAGGGCACAGTGTTAAGCAGAGAAGCAGGTAAAATAAGAAGGGGAGGGCGTGAGAGAGCCTGGACCTCTGAAGGCCAGTTAGTCAAGTTACAGGACTGGTTTTATAAGGTGCATGCAGGGTCTTGGCCAGCAGTAACTGGAAGACGAGCAACTCATTGAGTATTATCCCTTTCTGGCAGCAAGATCAGTGCAGTCAATTAGCTGTAAAATCTGAATCATGTCTCTGGCAGGCAGGCTTGAAGAGGAAGCAGCTCCACCTTCCTGCTCTGCCCAGCAGAGGTTAAGGAGTCCATTGCATGGTTCTGCTGACAACAGCTTGCCAGACCCATCATGGGCAGCCGCCACAACAGGGGTAGTAATCAGGATATTGCTCTCATCATGCAGCACAAACTACTCAACTCTGAGGCCTCAGCATGAGGTCATGGAGGCTTTCCACACTCCCAAAACCCTGCACAAGAAATCTGTCCACACAGCACCACATATGGATGGACATCACATAGGGATGGACATCACATATGGAGGGACTGTCACTACTCTCAGGTAGTGACAGGACTAGGGGGAATGGAGCAAAGCTGGAGATGGGGAGATTCAGACTGGAGGTGAGGAGGAAGTTCTTCAGCATGAGAGTGGTGAGAGCCTGGAAGGGGTTGCCCAGGGAGGTGGTTGAGGACCCATTCCTGGAGGTGTTTAAGGCCAGGCTGGATGAGGCTGTGACCAGCCTGATCTAATGTGAGGTGTCCCTGGGAATGGCAGGGGAGTTGGAACTGGATGATCCTTGTGGTCCCTTCCAACCCTGACTGATTCTATGATTCTGTGATTCTGTGATCCTGTGATCCTGTGATTCTGTGATCATGTCTCCCACACACCCCTCAGTGTCATTTAACCTCTAGGTTAATTGCATCCATTGATGCAGAATTAAGTCTCAACACTCCTGACTTGCATCAAATAAGCTTTCAGTTGAAGATCTGGATCCATGGAAACAGAATTGCGTGGTACAGTGACAGACACACCTTGCTGCCCAGCAGAGGACCAAAACTGGAAGAAAGAAGCCCACAAGAGGATAATAAGCAGTCAATTGTTTGTGCCTGCTTTTGGGAGCTGTTGCTCCCCGATGACTCTTTGGAGACAATATCTGAACCAACAGAGTTGTCTTTGCACTTCTTGTGTGCTGGCTACAATGCTGCTCCTGGCATGAGTGTTGCTGGTTTCCACCTCCTGTATGCGTCACTAGGTCCTACCTCCAACCTCACCAGCTGGAGATGAGTTGTCTTCATCCTCCACAATAGAACAGGGATCAGAGTGAAAGCAAAGTAGAGGGTTTGGAGCAGAGCCCATTCCAGCCTGTCGATAATTTATAAAAATACATTGCTCTCCAGCCAAGCAAGTTGCAGTGCCTCGATGATTCAGCAGCACTGCTAGAAGGAAATATGGATGTGAAAAGTCCCTGTAGGAATTCTTGTATAATTCTACACTAAAATAAAATGTTCTGAGCCCAGCAGAAGGATGGAAAGTGGGAATTAGGGATCATTCCTTCCGAGCCTGGAGGGACTCGTAAAAGCTGGTAGATTTTTAGTGAGGTTTCAGGTTGAGAGGGGAGAAAAAGCGAGGGCAGGAACCAGGGACGGGGGAAAACTTGCGGTGGAGAAGCAAGACACAGCTCTGGGGTTTGTTTTGGTCACTTCACACAGGCTGTGACTCTCTTATCAGTAAAAATGTGAAAATCCTGTGGGCAAGTAAGGGAAAAGTTGGAGTGAGAAACCTCTAAAAACACATTTCCAGAAGGCAGCCTGGGAAATGGGAAGTATAAAGAGCCAAGGACAGTTTCAAAGCTCTTCTGAGCACTTTGGGGTTTGGATGTGATCCACATCTATTTTAAAAAAGAATGAGAAAAGGAAATATAAAAGGAAAAGTACCATGCAATGGCCCAATACAAATTAATTTCTGAGAGGGCATGGCAAGCCAAAGATAAAATATTCATCTCTTCTGACCTCTTCCAATTCATTATCCTAATGTGAGCTTCAGTACCACAGTGAGCTTTTGCCTGCATGCAAAGTCAGCAGAGATGGACAACACTTGCACAAGGTTTAACAGCTCTTCTGAATAAATTTCAACAGGAGATGAGTGAAGGGGGCCAAGAACCATAAAACTCCTGCAGTAGCTTTGAATTACTTCAAATGTAGTCACTTGACAAATTCCTGTTTGCTCAGAAACACTGTTGGGGAGGGTGAGAGAGGGGAGATCCTCTACCCCTTGCTTCTGTCACTGAGTTCTAACACCTACTTGCCCTGCCATGCCCAGGAGCACTTTGTAAGGTCAAGTGCCCATTTCTAAGCAACTCAACCCAGTGCTGGACTTGCACCTTGTTGTGCAGAGCAGCCTCTACCTCTCCTGTGACATTTTCCAGCCTGCTCCTGGCAGAGACTTTGCCCTCACCTGGGTGCAGCTTGGCAGCTGCCCCACAGCTCAGAGAGGTGCTCGGTTTCTGGTCTCTGAATGGAGGTGTTGGGTGACAGCAGAAATTGGTTCACTGATTTTTGATATGATATGGAGAAAGCTTCAAAGAATCATAGAATCATAGAATGGTAAGGTTGGAAGGGACCTCAAAGATCATCAAGTTCCAACCCCCTGCCATAGGCAGGGACACCTCCCACTAGCACAGGTCACTCAAGGCCTCCTCCAACCTGGCCTTGAACACCTCCAGGGAGGGAGCAGCCACAACCTCCCTGGGCAACCTGTGCCAGTGTCTCACCACCCTCACTGCAAACAACTTCCTCCTAACATCCACTTTCAATCTCCCCTCTGCCACTTCAAACCCATTGCCCCTTGTCCTGGCATTGCAAGACCTTGTCAATAGTCCCTCCCCAGCCTCCCTGGAGCACCCTTCAGATACTGGAAGGCCACTCTAAGGTCTCCTGGAAGCCTTCTCTTCTCCAGGCTGCAGAGCCCCAACTCTCTCAGCCTGTGCTTATAGCAGAGCTGCTGCAGCCCTCTGAGCATCTTTGTGGCCCTCCTCTGGACTTGCTCCAACTGTTCCATGTCCTTCCTGTGCTGGGGGCTCCAGAACTGCACACAGGACTCCAATTTAAAGTGGATAAACATAAAAATAGGTATGTGGATGGATGAGAAAGAGTAAATCACCAGGATTCAAAGCATTTCTAAAAGGACAGGATTTGCAGACATCTTCTCCTGTCTGATGGATTGCATTTAAGTGTGTGATAAGCTCTCGACAGCAGAAATGGTTTACTTCACCGTTGCAGGGAAGGAGAAATGACTCCAACCTAAGTTTCCCTTCGCCTACCCTCCAAGAATAATAAGAATGTTTTGGGATTTTGGAGAGTATCCTCTTGGCTGGGTTGGCTTGGCTGGTGAGATGCTGTGCTAGTGGTGCAAACGCCCTACAGGTAGGAGACAAGCCTGCAAAACAGCTAGGGCCACTCAGCATCAACCCAGCTCTGCCTCCCTGCCCTGCCCTGTGCCTGCCTTCACCGCTGTCTGTTTCTACACAAGCAGCACTTTCATCCTTCGTTTCATAAAGAAAACTCATTTACATTTTACTGTGCAGCACAGACCTGCTCCTCTATCCTTACAGCCACTGGAATTCCACCAGTGGCTCTCTGGTAGCCAGGGCAGGCTGTTGTGCTCACACCATTGAAATTCCCTGTATTCTAATTCTCTCTGGGTTTAATTGCTGCTTAGCACTGACATTTCAAAGGGATGCTTCTTTGCTCCTTCTTTTGTGTAGAGCCTGTTTGTGTTGGGTTTTTCTTTCTGCTGGCTGCTGTCTCTTCCCTGGAGCCCTTGCTAATGAATGCAGCATGCTGATGACCTCTCCATTATAAATAGTTTAATATATTTTTTAAAATAAATATGGGATGGTGCCATGATTGTGTGGGTATTTCATCTTGCCTGCAGCACAAGGAGCTGGAGCTGACAAAGGCAACCACAGCTTTATTTGTTATTTTGTTGCTTGTTTGTCATAGAAAGCAAGAGAAGGGGCCAAGGCCCTCTACTGCAACATGCAGCAGCAGATGTGTTATTCTAAGTATATCACAAGGAGCTGCTAGCAGCTAGTGAAGCAGATGGATGCAATAAAGAGGAAAAAAACCCAACACTTTTGGGTTGTTATTCAGTTACTTGAAATCTGCAGGGCTGCAAAACTATTAGCTGAGCCATGGAGTGGATCAGAGGAAGGTATGTGGCGAGGTGGGGAGGAGGGCAGGCAGAATTCTGTTGTTTCCACTGCGGTCCAACAGAATGAACACACTTAGCCTGACATTTATCCCTAATTTGGGAGCAACGTTTATCCTGAGCAGTAATACTAGAAAATCAGAAACCAAACCAACAGTGATAAAGGAAAAGAGAAAGAGCCTGAGTTCAGGTCAAGATTTTCAACATGTTAGTTAAGTCTTCAACTCCTCAACTTCTGTTGTCCTAATTTCCCTTCTTTCCTTCTGGGTGCATCCAGATTGCTGCTATATGCAGATCACATGAGCTAGATCTGAATCCACTTGACCCTCATAACCAGCTTCTCAGGCATTTAAAAACTCCTAGAAAGCCACTCAAATAGTACCTAAGAATTGCTTTCAGCAGACAATTCCTAAGGGGCATAAAGCCAGGACTGATGCTCCACCACTTCCATTCCTGGCCTACAATTTTACCAAGGCATGGGGTGTGAACGGTGCCTGCTGCCAACACAGTAATTTACAGCAATGCAATCCATGGACAAGGAGGAGCAGCAATAGCTGATACCAGCTGTTCCCCAAATGCTTCCACTGCCAAGTTTGCTTCTGGGCTTAAAAACCCAGCTTCCAGATCTGAGAAACCCACTTTTGTGGTTGCAAGCTTCCTCCTGCAGCCCAACATCCATCAGGCTTGTGCTTTGATGGGCACCTCTCCCTTACACCCACTGTCCTCAAGCAAGCCAGCCTCAAGGATATGCCCTCCTACCTGCAGCCTACTTGTAGCCACACAGCTCAGATAAGCACCTTTCCCCTGCTAAGCAGCCATCTGAGCTCCCATCAACCTTTCTCCCTTTGAGTCTGGCTTGAAGAGCCACTCAGCCCAAGCACACTGTGGACTTTTTGCACAGAACAGCAACAATTAAACAGCCTCTCACAAGTGGATGGAGAATGAAGGTCACAGTTATTTTTAAGCAGCTTCACTCCAAGATTAATGAGGAGGCAGCCTGAGCTATACACAGCCTCCTGGTTGCCATTTCTGATCTTCCCTTCATGTGCAGCTCCCTTCAGTGGTGGTGTCCCACCATTGTAAGGTGCAAGGAAAGATGCCTCTCACACACAGATGAGGCCATGAAGATGCTCAGAGGGCTGCAGCAGCTCTCNTCTCACTACCACACACACCTTTACCCTCGAAATGGGGCTGCTTTGCAGCAGAACATTGTGAGAACACCACACTTGGGCTACAGCTGTCAATATTAGGACTGGCAGAGAAAAGGGGTGACCTCAGAAGGAGCAAAAGCAGCACAGCAGCTCTCCTGCCCCTGGTCCTAGAGTAAAGAGGGGGAAAGGTGTAGTGAAAGACACCCTTTGAAAAAATCAGGTTGGCAGAAAGCAACCTGACACCTGCCTCAGCCTGAGAGCCTGGAGTGCCAGCTGAAAAGAGTACAGCAGAGAGGTGCAATCTAATTGCATCTAAATTGTGCCATTTATTAAGTGTTTTGCATGGTGCCATGGCCTCTGGAGGAGACAGTCCCTGCCCCGGGCAGCTAGCCCCACGCCACCCTGCCAGTCAGACTGGCTCCCATCAGCTGGGTGGGTGACAGTCCCTGGGGGGGGCCACAGCTACTTGCCTCTGTTTCACTCTCTCCTCCACTCCCAAATAGCCAAAAGCCTCCAGTAGTTCTGGTTCGCTAATTGCCTAAATAGGGAGGGGGGGGGAGGGAGGAATGAAACAAAAAAAAAAAATTAGAGATGCCCTGTAGATTTAAACTTCCCCTGTGAGGCAGGTGGGCACAAGTACTATGCTGCTAACCACTGGAAAACAAACCAGAGAGCACTGATTAGGAAAGTGGAGGGGTGGGAAAGAAACCATTTCCCCCAGTTGCTGAACTGCAATTCACAAAACATTACATTTCTAATTATAGGCCCAGGAAGTTTTCATATAAAAGTGACTCCTGAGACAAGGTGTAGTTTTTTCTGCTCATTAAAATATCCCCTTGGCACAGTTTTCTTGCTCTTAATCCTGAACCTCAAGGTTTTCACAGGTAAGTAGGTAATTAACACAAACTTCTCTCAATTATACAGCTCTTGCAGCATTGCAGGTCTGGCTGTACTGGAGTTGGATGCTGTTGGATGTTGTTGGATGTTGAGCGCCCTCAGACCTCTTTGGGTAACAGGGCAATGAGGTCAAGGTACCCTGTGGTGACCTGGATCCCAGACTGCAGCTTGCTGGAAAGCTGCATCCTTGCTCAGCTGTGTTGAGGGGAAAGGATTTCTAACCAAAAGAAATGGAGAAACCTTGAGAGTGATAGAGGGAAAGAGAAGGACAAATCTTTGAGGGCATCACTTTGCCAGTGAGAAACTGTTGCAGAGCTGCCCCAAACGTTCTTTTCTCCAAGCAACCAAGCCATAGCAACTGCTCTGCCACACTGCAGATACCAGTGCTGGACTGTGGAAAACCTTCCTGGCAAGCTGGAGATGGTGCTAATGAGAAGATCCACAGCTCTCAGTTGGCTCAAAGAAATTCTTCACTCTGCAGTGTGCATCAGGGATGGGTTTTGTGAAGCCAGCTGTGACGGAGGAATGAAGTTGTTGAGCAGATTTGGATCCATGGGGAAAACAAATACCCTTGCTGCTGAGCCCCCAAGAGAAATATCTTTGCTTCTGCAAGGCAGAGGTCAGAGCAGTCCCTCTCAAACACTGGGAATCTCAACCCTGGAAGCAAGTCAGGCAACCTCCAAGCAGCCTCAAAGAGGAGGAATAAGTTCATTACATCAATGTAATGATGATTTGTAGCACCTTGCACTCAGAGGTACAGCTCACAGCATGTTTCATTTTAAAAGTAAAGGCTTTCTGTGAGGTATTTCCAATCTCAAGGAGAAAGGATGGAGTTATTTGCCCAGATTTATGCACCCCACCAAGGCCAAGCAAGGCTTAACACCCTGATTCCTGCCTTCCAGTGCTGCCTGGCTGCCTGGCAGCCTCCTCTGCCTTCGTGTTTGAAACGTGAACACATCAAGTTCAGGCTTTTCTGCATTTATCACAACAAATGCAGTCCTCTGTGCAATCACAAGTACTGGAAGGTAGGAGAGACTGGAAGCAGCTTTCTTCATGTGGGAAGTGAATTTCCCATTCATACAATACAACCTCCTGACCCTCAAGCTTGGAAACCAGCACACCAGGACTAGGAAGCAGAGCAGATCAAGTCCTCTTTCTCCAGCTCTAAGATCAAGTCCAAAGCCACAGCTTCAGGGGAGCTAAGCCCTTTGGTCCAACCCCCAAGGAAGAGACTAGCATCACCTTGCAGAGCCAGCCTTTGTCTGTGCTCCAACAGCAGGATCTTCTGTGTCAAGGGACAGCCCTCTGGGACTCTGGCATCTGTGACCACAGGCCACCACTGCCTGCCCCAGCAGCAAGGGACCCCAGCTCACCTCTCCAGCCCCAGAGGATGCTCCAAGGCATGGTGCCCCCCACTCCCTCCCAGCCAGAGCTGAGCAATTTGCTCAGAGGACTCAGTGATGTTTCCTCCAGCCCACCTTGAGTGATGATAAGTGCCCATAAGCTCCATCTTGCCAAGCTGTATGTGAGCAATTGCTGAGCATTCAACAGCAGGTTTCCTACACACCACTGCCAGTAACTAACTCATTTCCCTCTGAAGCCGAGGATCAAAAATAAGATGCAAACCCAAATTGTACTGTGTTTATGTACATAATTCCCAGCACATCTGGATAAGAGCATGCCTGTGGCCTGCATCTGATTCTCATTAGGTGCTTGTGATTCCTCCTTGCTAGGGTTTGATTGCTTTCCATGACACATGGAGCTGCAGCCAGGCTGACCCCTCTTTGTGACTGCCCTGGTGTAGCCAGGAGCTGCACAACCCGCTCTGGGCTGATTCCTAACACAGCTTCTCAAGTGACAGCTGGAAATAAAGCCAGAGCTCTCCAAACTGAATTTTGGGAATTGGCTGCTGGGGCTCCACTTACAGTACCCAAGACTCAATGAACTGAAGGCAAAGCCTGCCTGTGGCCCCACAGCAGAGCATCCCTCAATTGACACCAGCCAAGGCTCTGGACCCAGCCAGTGCCTGGAGCTTTTCTGTAAGAGCTGAGCTTTGTGTGGCTATTAGTGTCCTGTTTGGCTCTGTGAGTGTCTTTCCAAGGCAAGATACTATGCTATTATCCTTTTTCTTCCTATGAATTACACCGGTCCCTGCTCTTTGGCACATTGTGGCCTCATCATTTGTGAAAGCTCCTGGACAAAGCTGTACACAGACCAATATGATCCAAGCAATGCCCCTTTATTGAATATGAGCATACACTTAGATACCTTCTAACAGACCATGCAGGTTAGTTCATTGATAAGCAATTGGTTCAAATCATTAGGGCACAAGCTCTGTGGCATTAAGCAATTGGTTCAAATCATTAAGGCACAAGCTCTGTGGCATTAAGCAATTGGTCCAAATCATTTAGGGGCAGATGTTGGTGGGTTGGAGGGCAGAAGGGCTCTGCAGCAGGACCTCGAGCACCTGGACAGATGGGCAGAGTCCAAGGGGATGGCTTT
>WBNM01045925.1:0-28347 GCA_013399055.1 Ramphastos sulfuratus
GGCCCTCCTGTGGATCCACTCCATCTGAATGCAGTACTCCATGAGAATTCTTAGAGAACAGAGTGGCAGAATAACTCTGTGGGTCTGCTGGCCGTGCTTTTGATGAAGCCCAGGATGTGATTTGTCTTCTGGGCTGCAAGCATACGCGGTTGGCTTATGTCCAGCTTCTCATCCACCAGAACTTCCAAGTCCTTTTCCACAGGGCTGCTTTATCATCCTTCAGCCTGTATTGATAATGAGTATTGTTACAACCCAGGTGCAGGACCCTGCAACTGGTCTTGTTGAACCTCAAGAGGTTCAGCTGGGCCCATTACTATTGTTAGGAGTTACATGCACAATATAGGTTACCTGATTTTTACCACTGTATAGTTCTCTCGAGTGATGAAATTCCTAGCCAGCCACCATAGGCAGATTCTGGCTCCATATCAATATGATAATAAAATACAATCTTCATCTAGTCTCTTCTACAGCTGCAGGAATTTTGAGTGTGGTCTTAACAATCTAGGAAATTATATCTGGCAGCAGTAAGTCCCAGATACCTAGGAAAAATATCTTACTTACTTGCATTCCAGATTATTCTAAAGAATGAAGTAAGAAATATTTGAATGGCCTTGAAACATCTCTTTCAATGTCTCTTATACTTCTCAGGAACACACTCCATCTGACAATCATGAAACAATTTGTGTTTGGTCAGAATGTGTTTAAAAAGAATAAAAATCAACACATACCCTTATCTAAAGGAACAACTCACATACCATATTCAGTCTCTTAACCAACACATAGTGAATGTGAATTCTTTTAAAGTTTATTTATTGCTTGAAAGGTAACTTTCTCTTTCTCAAATAGGAAATATGTCTGTCAGTAATTTGTGTATGGAGAGGAATTAGCATTAGAGAGAAGTGGGGCATTACATTTTCACCAGCATGCTCTGCTTTGGAGTTCTTTCTACATATATAGATATGACGAAGGAACTCTGGCTGAATTCCAAGGCCCATGAGGTCTGAGGATGTGTAATGATTATATTTCTCCAGCCACCCTTTAAAATCAGTACCTTATTATAGATGCACTTAAGCCTCATCAAAACATACACACACATACCACTTTGCATTTCATAAAGTGTCAATGATGGTGTCCAGGAGCAGGGACATCCTAGAACCTGGCTGAGCACTGGCTCTGCTGCAGGCAAACCTACAAGTTAATTGTTTCCCTAGGGCAAAATAACTAAAAAGCTCAAGTTTTGGCTCAGAAGTGACAAAATCCTTGAGTTTCTGGAGAAGCTGTGAAATGCCAGAAGTAAAAGCTAAGTTAAATTCATTGTCTGCCTTCAGCCATTCCTTATGCTTCACCCTCCAAAACACTCTTCTTTCTTAGAAAAGCAGTTATTAAAAAGTCTCCTCTGTTGCTCCTGAAGAGGACAAGACTTGCCCTCCTGTCACTGCTTGCTAGTGAGGCAGGTAGGGAGGAACAATTTGACAGAGGCTTATGACAGAAGATTTTCACAGCCTGTTGATTAACTTCCATGTAGGATTTTTGTGGATCTCTATTTCCTTTACTACTCTAAACAACTTGCTTTCAGACAGCCCTGCTCCATATCAAGAATGTGGAAATTACTCTAGAGTCTATTCAGCCACTATGTTCTGTTGTGATGCCTACAGTCCATACATAGCAGTTGAGGAGATTATAATTAGAGACAATTACCAATGAAATCTAAAACTGGAAGCCTTAAAAATCCCAAACAATAGCCCTAGATAGGTAGTCTAATTCTGTCTCTTCATTGAGACTCATTTACAGTTACACAGGCCATGAAGTGTGAAGTTTGAGAACCTGGCTTGAAAGTGATTTCATAAAACTGGACATTATTTAAAAGAATAAACAAGCATACCATGTTTTCTATGAGGACCATTTTCCCTGGTTCAATTAATGCTCAGGCTTAGGCTTTTAAAGCACATTTACCAATAATCCCCAAATGGTGAACAAGCAAATAAGGTCAAATGACTCGTTTTCAATTCTAGCTGCTTATTTAGTACATCATGAGCACTGAACTCTGCTCTAAGCAACAGAGAGGAAAGATGACACTCAGCCATCCAAGGAAGTTTCCACAAAGAGATGACCCAAATTCAGTAGTAAATTGATTATATAGATGATTCTGCTGGTTCTGGCAACCACAAAAAAAACCCAGACTGACTATTTTTAGCATGGCACTTCATTATCAGTTTAATGGCATCCTAAGATTTATCAGCCTGTCAGGTCAGAAAGAAAGCACACCTCGTTAGGGGAAAGCATTGAAACACATTTTCTCATTAAGCACTCTCTCCTAGAATTTCCCTGATGCTAGAAGGATAATTTTTCACTCTGTAAGTCTGGCCACTGCATTAAGTGATTGCTTCTGGGGTCCTATATATTTTTCATACATATTTTACAATACCATTGACACTAAAGTAGAAAAACTGGTCACTTTGGGTATGAGTATCTTCATAGACTAGTGAATCTTAGTGAATTTTTGTCTCATCATTTTGAGACTAATGCACTGCCAAAGGATAATTACATTTCCCATGCCATCTGACTTTGTTCAATTTTCCATCAAAAGCATCCCCAGTGTTTTTACTAGGAAGCTTATATCCTCCAACAACTCTTCTTTTATGCCTCCCTGTTTATCTCCTACCGCCTCTGTAGATGCAGAATGAATTCTGATCATTCTATAAAATTTAACTCAGCGCTCTTGACATATTTTTCTATGTAATATTCTCCAGGCATACAATTTATTTGTAATCCTAATGAAGAACATTGATTCAAAAGAGTGACAAATATTAGTTGAAAGTAAGCCAAAGATCAACCCCCTTCTCAGTGCAGATCTTTTCCAAAGCTGAACTGCAATATCTAAAACACATATGTACATGTGATGTACGTATGATCTGTTCTTTCTGACAGTCAGTATCTTCATACACATTACATTCCTGGTTGCTGATACAGCCAGTGGATGGACTAATTATGGACAGGTACTTGTGACCAAGTGTTCCCAGAAACTAAACTGAGATATCTGTCTCACTGCAAGGAGCCACCATCTCTTGACTGCCAAATAGAGGCGATAAAAGCAAAAGAGAAGTAGAAAATTTGCTGTCTCAGTCCCAAAATACTGAACAACCTTGGTACCAGCCAGGGATCTGATGTCTTGCCAAAAGCAACAGAAGCCTAATGCTCAACAAAAGCAACTAATGCCATACCACAGTGCGGGAGGAGGCAAGTGAGTCCGAACCTGAGTGGTGAATTTCACCTGATGATTTTGTTGTTTTTTTCAAAAAAGGAAGGTGGTAACTGACTCATTGCCATTTGAGTCTTCAGCGAGGGAAAAAAGAAACCAAAACGTACCTGCTTTTATACTCATGAAACATGTCATGCTTCTAACCAAGTGTGAACAAGCAAGTGGTAAAATCTGCCAGCCACCACTCAAATGAGTTTGGATGAAGACATTCTCGTATCTTCCAACTTTAACAGAGACATATGCAAAAACATCATTTCCTGTGGCAAATCATGAGCTAAAATCACTCAAATTTGTAATTTTTTATTATTCAAACTTGACTTAACTAGTAGAAGCTTTCAAATCTAATTAACCGACCAAACTGTCTGAAACTTAACCTAAGTGCTTAGTCTGCTGCTAAACCATGTCCCTAAGCACCATGTTTACATATCTTCTGAAAACCTCCAGAGATGATGATTCAACTGCTTTCCTGGGCAGCCTGTATTTGACAACTCCTTTAGTGAAGAATTTTTACTAAAGTCCAGCCTAAACCTCTCCTGATACAGAAAGATGTTTCCTCTCATCCTATCACCTGGTACTTGGGAGAACAGACTGACCCCAACCTCACTAGAACCTTATTTCAGGTAGTTATAGAAAGCAATAAGGTCTGCTTTCTGTCTCCTCTCCTCCAGACTAAACAATCCCAGCTCCCTCAGCCAGCCCTCACAAGACTTGTATTCTAGACCCTTTACCAGCTCTGTTGCCTCTCTGTGGACATGCTCCAGCTGAGAAGACATTATTGTGACCTTCCAGTATCTGAAGGGGGCCCACANCTCCCATCTTCAAGCAGATCAACACTTCCTCTGCGTCATCTGCAAACTTACTGAGGGTGCATTCAATTCAGACATCCAGATCACTGACAAAGATATTAAAGAGAACAGGCCCCAGTACTGAGCCCTGGGGAACACCAGCTGGATTTAACTCTGCTCAGCATCATTCCTTGGGCCCAGACATCCGGCCACTTTTTTTACCCAACAAAAAGCACACCTGTCTAAGCCACAAGCCATCACTTTCTTCAGGAGGATGCTGTGGGACATGGTGTCAAAGGCCTTATTAAAGTCCAGGTAAACAACATCCACAACCTTTTCTTCATGTACTAAGTGGACCTTGTTGTACAAGGAGAACAAGGAGATTAGTCATACAGGAACTGCTTTCCAGAAGCTGATGCTGACTGAGCCTGATTATCTGATATACATGCATATGTATAAAATATTTCAAAAGGATTGACAAAGTCACCTGTTAGTCTCTAAAACTTAGTGGTATTCAGCAGAGCATGAATACCAGCAGTAATGTCCTGTGAAGTACTTCTAGTTTTTCTCCATTGCATGTTTTGTGGTTTGTGTTAAATGCTGGTTGGTTCACAGGGGCAGTCAGGCAGACAAACAGCAATTAACTCTGTGTTGTCACAGCTGAAAGCCCATACTAGCGTGGCAATCAACCATTATTTTCAGCCCAAAATGTGCTCTTAAAAAGATCATCCTACCTTTGACAGACAACCCTACAGTTGCAATCAGCGACCAATCAGCCGTTTCTGCAGAGCAAAGTCAATTTACAGCTACAAAGTTAGCTTTAAGGGCTTTATTACAAATTAGTTCCTCCTATGCTATTGAAAATACTTTGATCTCTCAGGTTTTAGCAAAGTTGAAACTTAAAATAAGCTGCTGTAAGGGAAACTATCCTTATATGCTGCAATTGAGCTGCATGGATTGAAAGATTACGGAAACAAGGAGGAGTAACGTAAGAATGGGAAGATTAGCTGCCACATTCATCTTCTTGCCTGCCTTGGCACAGACCCATGCAGTAAGAGAAACTACAACTTCAGCAGTCATGAAGTAGCTCTGCATTTTGCTGGTATGGGGAAAAAAAAGAGGAGATAGGATTCAATTTCCAGCTTCTTAAGATCTGATCATCTTTCAAGGGCAAATTCTAAAAGACAAAATCTATTCTTTGTCAAATTAATACTCCTATTCACACCAACTAATTATTCCCCTGCTCCGCTGTGGCAGTCTCCTCAGGCAGGATTTAAACTATGATGCTACAGACTGTCATTTCATAAAACAACATGCCAGGTGATGGCTGCAAGTCTGTCCCGTATTCAAGCTCTCCAAGGATACCGTGCTCTGAACTCACTCCTTCATTCTTGTTGTCAGGCTGTGTGACGTTTGGAGTTTAGTCAACGTCCAGAATGAATCATCATGAAGCATGCAAGAAGATTAATTTCTGCAAGCTCTGTGGTACAGCTGCCTGGTCTAGCCTTGGCCACATCAAACTGCTACTGCCCATTGGATATCCACAATCTGAAGTGCTCACCTGCCTTCTGCAGTATGGCCTCTGTGGGCAGCTTCTTCAGACCTCATGCCTTTTGCACAGTTCACTTGAGGAAGAGTCAGTCTGAGTTTCTCTGTAACATTGCAGTTTATATGGTCTCCAGCAGCATCCACAAAATTGTTTTGTTATATTTCATGGTGACCTGAGCTCAAAGGGTATTAGAGTTTAAAGATTATTTTGATTGTTCTAGGAGCTGCAAAGGCTGAAACGTTGTCCTTGTTAAGATACCGTGATGACTCTGTCAATACTGAGAGCTTAAACAACCCCTGCGATTTTACTAATTCCACATTAACTGCTACAGCATTTAATTTTCAAACATTTTAAAGACAAATGTATTTGATGATTCTTACAAACAGCCTACAGCAGATAAGCAAACAACTAACATTGATCTTGTGTTAGCTTCATTTTGTGTTTTGTTTTATTTTTTAAGCTTTCAGAAAATCAATTACCTAAGCCCTAAGGTAGTTAGGAGAAAACTGATCTTCCAGTCTTCAGCCCACTGAAGCTTGTAAAACCTGGCTTACAAACAGCCTACAGCAGATAAGCAAACAACTAACACTGATCTTGTGTTAGCTTCATTTTGTGTTTTGTTTTATTTTTTAAGCCTTCAGAAAATCAGTTACATAAACCCTAAGGTACTTAGAAAACTGAACTTCCAGTCTTCAGCTCATTGAAGTTTGTAAAACCTGGCTGAACGGGACGCAAGACTGCCCATGAATATGATGATGTGCTTGCCACAGAACAAGCCCCTTCTGGCTTTGTCACTCCAGTGCTAGCAAAAGTCAAGTGCCAAAGCCCACCGATAAAATTTCCTTCAATCAACCAGAGCTGATACTGGTGTATGATGGAAGAGCAAGAACACACTATCAATACAGACTGGGGGATGAGGTGATAGAAAGCATCCCTGTGGAAAAGAACTTGGTGATGCTGATGGGTAAGACGAACATGAGCAGACAGTGTGAGCTTGCAGCCCAGAAGACAAATCACATCCTGGGCTGCAAGAAAAGATGCGTGGCCAGCAGATCTGCAGAGTCGCTTCTGCCACTCTGCTCTGGTGAGACCTCACCTGGAGTACTGCATCCAGATCTGAAGCCCTCAATATAGGAAGGACATAGAGCTGATAGTGCATTTGCAGAGGGTTCTGTCAATGTCTTGTGAGCCTCTGAGGCTTCTGATTCTTCCCAGGTTTCACAAGGTGCTGGGGAAAAGAGGCACACAATCTCTGACCTTATCTTGGTTTCTCTGCATGATCTGTGTATCTCCGGCACTTCCTGTCTTGGCAGGAGACTTTCAGGTGCAGGCAGGATGTCTTGTGATGTGCAGTCTCGGCACAANAAGACCTTTGGAGGTCTCTCCCAACCTGTTCTGTTCTATTCTATTCTATTCTATTCTATGCTATTCTATGCTATTCTATGCTATTTCTTATTCTATTCCATTCTATTCTAATTCTTATTCTATTCCACTCTATTCTAATTCTATTCTATTCTATAGTCTGCATTTTCAAAGGATTACACAAATATTAATAAACAATGGGTCACAGCCCAAATTTACATGTTCAATATTACTTGGCTTCAGCCAAGGCCATTATACCTGACTTCAGCCAAGAACATTGTATCTGATAACTTCAAATGGTAACAAACCAAGTTCTCCTGAAGCTCACACACTGACAGGATGAACCACATTGATAAGAAAGGACTCCAGACTATTGCAGCATTGACCAGACTATTGTTGCAATGACAACGAACAACAGGATACATTAACAAGATTGTTCACTTCCTGAGTTCTGCTGACAAAAAAAAAAAATATCAAAAAACAAAAACCAAGAAAAACCACCAAACCCTGCCACTCTATTAAATAAAAATGAATGGCAATTATTGGCAACTTTACTATTGTTCCACAAAGAACAGACACCACTGATGACCAAATCTTCAGATCAGTGAGCTGTTAATTACTGCAAAGAATAAATCCATCTACTTCCAGCAATTCACGGGGCAGTTTCCCCCTGATTCAAGTACTATGGCAGGATGCTTCTGGCCACTTGCTCTCCTCATTGAGCCCTGGTATTACTCTTCAGTACATCTGCCATTTTGAACATTTGAAATTATATCACAAGACTAGGTCTCAAGTTAAGGCGAAGGATTCAGCACTGCACCTACACAGTGAGACATGTTCTCCAGATTTCTTTTCTACACACTGACACAGCTCTGCCCCACATGACATGAAGCTATATCTAGATCACAGTGGTTAGCTCCCAACTTATCCTCTCAATCCAGCCACTGAGGCTGCACCTAATTTTCACTATTATTTTCTTTTTCAGGAAACTCTCACTGATGCCTCATCATCTCAAAATCATTAACTTCTCTTCTCTTGAAATAGGTAGAAAATACCCTTTTTCTATTAAAGTATTAACATAAGAAAAACTGACAGACAGTTTTATGATACCTGGTTTTGTTTAGAAATTATGATGGCATTCCAGAATTGCATTGGAAAGTATGAACTTCACAGCCTGTTCAAAAGGACAGGACTTAAACTTAGATATAACATACACTTAGACTCTTTTTGAATTCACAGCTTTACTAGAACTTCCCACGTCACTTCTTAAGAGAAAGTGCATTGGGTGTACAATGCAAAAGAAATCACCAAGTACTGGTAAACCATTTGTATATTCCTATCCTTGATAGCCAGTTTCTCTGAATTCATGGTAGTAAAATCAAAAGATTATTTGTTTAGAACTTCCAATAAAACTGCAGAGAGATCTTGTTGGCTAAACAAAGCCAAATTACTTGACAAATCCCTGTGGACAAGGGCTGCCTTCTGGGTGTTGCTTCCACTAACTAAATTCCAAGCACCCACAGGAAGCTCTAAGTGGTACAGCACTTACTTACTTAACAAAACAAAGAGCAATGTATCCAGAAGACTTTTCAGACTATTCCAAAGAAACTCAGAAGTACTTAGTTTAGGACACAGCTATATGTCAAACTAAGACTGAACAAACCCCTCCTTCAGTTATTTTTATATAATTTTGCAACCCCAAAATATTGTTTTCTCAAGATTATTATGGGATCTAACAAAAGGTTCTGATTTATACTGTGAACAAAATATAGGTAACTGCTCACTCTATAAAACTCAGGCCAATCCTCTCCAACCTAAAGGTACCATTTTCAGCTAAATCATCCAGCATTCATGATACTTCAGACATGCACACTTTCAGGAACATACTCAAGTGGGAGGTCTTTGTAAGTCAGAACAGATGAGGTGGTTAGCAGATGACAAAGGACACCTCAAAAGTGAAAAGCACCATGCGTTCAGTTCAAGTTTTCATTAGTTTCTATAGGAAAAAACGTTTCCTGACCATATTACACAGGACAGGAGATCATGTACAACTCTATAGAGACTAAGTTATAAAAATCAGCATGTCAAATTTGTTTCTCTACCCACCCAAAATACTGAGCATTTCAGAAATGTAATTTTGTAATTATTCACACTTCATGAGCAGACAGAGTGCAATGGAGTCTTTAATAAAATGCAGACCATAATTCAATAACACATATATAGTGAAATTTACTGTTTCCTCTTCAAATGTGAACTTTCAAATGCTGCAGCTATCAGTAATTCTGATTTCTGTCTTTTAAACTGATTACATTTACTTTCACAGAAACATGATACAACTGGTATGAAAACTCTGCAAGGAGACTTCAAAGAGAACCCTCTTAGAGTTGGGAGCATCTCTCTGCTCTTTTTTGATCACTAGCTTGTGTTAGTATTAAAAAATAAAAACAGAAAACAACCAAATATCTTTGGACTGCACCTGCTTACATGGTTGAGACAAAAAAAAAAAAAAAAAAAGCTAGCTGCAGTCTTGTTCCAGTTGATTAAACAAATTAATTTTTATTATCCTCTTCCATCTTTGCAGACTTCTTACCCTTTCAGCAGAGCCACAATCATTTGAGGATTTACAGCTGCCTTCTAAAATATTTTTAAGGCCTTCACTTGTTTGTATCAGTGGCCAAAGGCCTTTTCATAACAATAGATTGTTAACCTCCATGCTATTTCTAATTTTTAATTTACACAGTAATTTTCATTTGCCATAAACTACCTTGAAGAATACAACAGGTATAGCACACTATACACTCATTTCCTATCCTGGAGTGTTAAGCGGTGCAAAAAGTGCTGAACAGCAAACAGCAAGGTTTTACTATTATTAGTGGCTATTTATTTTTTAAAAAACCCAAACAAATAAACAAAACAAACAAACAAACAAACAAAAAACCCCACCAAAAAAACTGATGAAAAGCTGCTATGGATACTGAGGAGAAAATATCATAAAATAAGCTGTAATGGTCATCGGCATCATTCCTTGCCTTTCACTTTGAAAGGAGACAAGAATTTCAGATACAAGGTAAAAGTATTTGTTACTATTCTTATCCCACGGACTTTTTAACAGCAGCAGGGTGGTAGACACGAAGGTGTAACACACAATAGTGCTTAAGGGAGCAATGCTTTTTTACCCAAGGTTACAAGTGATGTCATCTTGCCAAACACAAGAAAAATAAGCTTTGGAAAGAAACACGGTAGTAAAAAAAAAAAAAATAGAAAGAAAGAAATTAAAAAACCTCTCCTTCCTCACAAAAGCAGCACAGACCCAAAATCATGGAGCAGGTTCAAGTTCAGATCATATCTAAGACACAGGTAATACTAAGGTCCAAGATTTTACTTTGAGCTCTTCCTGATTATGCTTTATTTATTTCAGCACATATACTGAGAAACTCATCCACTGCCGTGGATGTCAGTGAATCCCTGCTTGCTGAACACTGTAAATTGCACCTGTAAGAAAAGTAACAAACATAACACTAGTTGTGGCTTGGCAGAGCTTCGCTTTGGCTGTGAGCACAAGGTTTGGAGAGCTGCCAGCACCACTGATAAAGTGAACCAAACCATAAAACATAGCCCACAGGGGAAGGGAAAAAAAGTATTTTGCTAAGAAAATGCTGTTGGCAGCAGCACAGCATCCTCACAAAAGCTTTTAAACACTCCTGCTTTACTCCATAACATTTACAATCCATAACTTTTACAATCTTTAAAATGCTATAAACTTGTCTTTCCTAAAATAACAAAAATTAAGAGCTGGTAGCTACTTCCATTATTGATTTTCCTCATATTCATTAGTACTGTCTTATATTCCTTGTTAAATACATCCCTCAGAGTGACAAATGTGCCCAGCAGAGTGCAGGCATAACACGTTAAGATAATGTAACTCTCCTTAGATATTTCAATTTGCAAATGACAGTTCAGAATTGATTTATAGCTTCTACCAGTGGTACTCATGCCACGTGTAATATGGAGAATCCATGTACTTAACTTCCTATCAAAACACTAACAGTTCTAGAAAAACTGCTTACGCAGCAGCTTTTCTGCATAAGAGGAGCACTGGTGTGCTGGTTTAAGACTAAAACTGGTTTCTCATACAATACCTGCAGTGCAATGAAATGGCTCTGTTTCTGCTACTGAGCCAGAACAGTCAATACAAGCATGCCACTACTTTTATGTCTGCATGTGCTAAGTAACCTAATTACTCCACTTTTCTCTCTTTACAGATCCACTACAAACTTCCAGAGATCCATAATCAGATGATACCAAACACTATCACATATGTAATATAGCTTATTTACAATTCTAACGCCTAGGATTTATTCTTGTTCCTTTAAATAACTCAAAGGAACTGAAGGTCCCTTCCAAACAGTAATTTTACCTGCTCTCTGGGATCAGGTTGTATACTTCAAAAATTAGTGCTGAATGACCATTAACAAAACTGCATCAGCGTAGAGTAGTATCCAACACACTTTCAGTCCACATCAGCTAGAGCAGGAGATTTTGTTCTTGTGCTCTCTGTACTGGAGTTTGCATCATGATGGTGACGTACATTTGAGGCAGAGATTCAGGAATTAGTTCCTGAAAAGTCGCCTTTCACAAATTTCTATTCAAAATGCAGTAAGAAAATAACTGCATTGAAAATGTGCCAAATACTGCACCGCCTTTCCATTTGCTTACTGCAATAGGATAATGGATTTAGTAGCATGCCCATCTGGAGTTCACCTTCCATATGTCCTTTAAGGAAATAAATCTATAAATCAAAAGCCTAACCCTCTCCTATAAGGATCTAGTATAAAATTGTGACGGATTCAGAGAATTGCTCCCTTACCTGC
Organism: Ramphastos sulfuratus; assembly: GCA_013399055.1. Lineage (NCBI taxonomy): Eukaryota > Metazoa > Chordata > Aves > Piciformes > Ramphastidae > Ramphastos > Ramphastos sulfuratus. Next base: position 11,827 of record WBNM01045925.1, read on the forward strand.
ATCATTCTTCCCTTCAAGTAAAAAGGCCAAATAGCTAACTGTAATTCTGCAACCCAACAGCAGTCAGGGGAGAGGTAGTGTATTAAGCAGCAGTCCAGGAACATGGCCCTCAAGTCTGTCAGGAGAGCTTTCCTTTATCTACAGGCTTCCTCTCTGGCTGAACAAACCCCTGCTCTGTGATGACCAAGTCTTATGTGTTGTCCCCATGAATAAACCTACCACAAAGGGCAGGAGTTTTCCATACAAATAGTGTGTTTTCTACACAGCGTGGATCCACGATCGCATTAAATGAAGCAGACATTGTATTTATTTTTTCTAACTCCTCAGTCTGGAAAGGTCCAGAGATCTATAACTGGATTTTATCAGAAGCTACAGAGAACAATTCTTTTCCCCAAATATTAATGAAATAAAGTCTGCTTGGTGCACTGTTTTGGATAGAATGACGCACCAGCATACACAACAAATAAGACTTATCCATCAGCATTGAAATGTTCTAGTGTAGGTTTCCACCTTACCAGTCTGTTCTCATAGACATACATGTCAAACCTAAAAAAAAAAATCAATTGCTTTTGTGAGTATCTTCAGTTCTAAGAGAGACAGACTGTCAGTATCAGCTACCTCAGATATTCACTGTCAGATTTTCTTCAGACTTTTTGACTCAGAATAACAGAGATAAACGATAGGCTCTTTCAACTTGTATTTGTTTTTCCAGGTGCAATTTAACAGCCTTTGTATGCTGCTGTAGAATTCTCCTTACGAGAACCCAAGATGGTAAGACCACACTAGTATCTCATATATGCAGCTGTCTGTATGAGTGACTGCTGTGTTCATCTGAAGAATTGCTGTCAGCACGAAAAATGCAGTGCAAAGGCCCTGCAGACAACCTTTTGTACTAGTGCTAGCCTAGCCAGCATGACAGATGCTAGTGGCAGCTAGTGCAAAGAAGCCCCGAGAGGTGTGAAGGTGGGGAGAACACGAAGGATAACAGAGAAGAGGAAGATAAGGAGAAGCAGTAGAGAAAACAGGTAACAAAGCAAGGCAGATATGAATTAAAAAGGAAGACAAATAATGGTAATCAACCAGCAAATGGTAATCAACCAGCAGTAACTAATTCATTATAAAAGCCAAACCAGAACTTGGGGGTGGGGGAAGTGTTTGTGGAAGGGACAATGTATTTGTAACATTATGAAAATAAACTGAAGTCTCTCGTAGTTCAGAAATCAAGAAACACTATTCTGTCCCTGTAACGACCTTTTCAAACTCCTTATTGAAGTGAAGCTTTGACCACAACAATTTTACATGGAAGACTGAAACAACCTTGAAGCAGAATGAACTATACAACACACAGGGAAGTAAAACACAAAGCTAGAGAAAAGACCAATCACTGTTTCCTTTGGTTATCATTAAGGAAAATCTAGTAATTTGTCATCACCAATGAAAGGGATAATAATTTATCAACATGTGGGTCACACAGGCTACCTAAAGTAAAACAGCATACCTGGAGCAACTCTTTAGAAGATATCCTGAGGCAGTCTGGTTCTTCAACTATCACATACAACACTACTGTTATCAGTTTACTGAAGTGATTTGTAAACCTACCATACCTTTCCAGCAAAGGACATCAGCACTAAAATATTACTCAAATCATCATTTTAAGGCAGTAATTTCCATTTGACAAATAATAAAACTGAAGCAGAAAGAAGTGTTGCTTGGCTTTCTCCCACTTGCACAAAGAATGAACAGCAGCTGCATGAGTAAGAAGTCCTGGTTTCCAAATTTCCCCTTTCAGCTCCTAGGCTGAACTCTCTCTAGAGACTATGTCATCAGAGCAGCAATATTCAGCAAAACAGAAGTGTAAAACCAAGTTAGTTTACACAGCAGCAGGGCTCCCCCACATTACAATGTGCCATCACTTTCATTGGCCACACCTCAGAGCACCATGTACCACACACATATTCTGCACTCTGCTCCAAACACCGAAAGCAAATGTTAGCATAGAAATCCATTGGGATCAGTCATGAAATAAATGTTACACCATTAAATCCAAAGCTTCTGTACATAAAACCTTGCTTTCCATATGAAATTTTACTGAGCAGTTTATGTTCACGGCTCAAGTTTTCATGCCAGCCTGTCTGCACATGCCTCCTCAGATTCATTTCGGGATGAAACCACACATGTCTGATCCAAAGCCCTCTTTTACAAGGAAGCCTCAGTTTCAGAACTGAAAGAGGCTATTACTACTCTCTGATTATTAGAAAGAATTTGTGAAGTCTTGGATTCAGTCCCGGTAACTTCCTTTAACACAGGGAGAGGAATGAGGGCTAAGAATATTTATATACCACTGTTTAAGGGAGAAATGCCTACTGTCTGCTGTTTCCCACACAATGTCTACAAAGCCACGACAAACTGTGAGAGTCTCAGAGACAGCCAGAATTTCACTTCTTTTTAAACAAAAAGGCAGATTTTTTTCACAGGATCTCTAACTATACTTGTTAACAGCTTTATGAAAGACAGCGGCACCACAGTCAAAGATGATCTACTGCTTCAACTACTTGGCCTAAAGCATTCTAATCCAAATAAAAACCAAAACCAACAAAAACAAACCACCAAAAAAAAAACACCCCACAACAAAAAACAACCAAAACCAACCAACAAAAAACAAACAAACAAAAAAACCCACCAAAAAAAAAAAACAAAACCAAAAAATCCAAACAAGACTGAGTCTAACTTAGGGGAGCATAAGAACAATTATTTAGATAAAAGATGCTCACATCTAGTTAACTCACCTTTCTAATGCTATAGCAATTATGAGATAGGGCTGCAGCTTAACTAGAAGGGACTGCCAGCTCTAATTATATATAAGTAGTGTTGAAAACTTCTGGAAAAGTGGTTAAGGGTGGCTCTTCCAAGTGGAATCACAGAATAACTGAAGGGTTGAGGCTGGAAAGGCCCTCTAAAGATTATCCTATTCAAACCCCCTACTCCAGCAGGAATATATATCATAAAATGGTCTGGGTTGGAAGGGATCTCCAAAGGTCGTGCAGTCCAACCCCTCTGAAGTCAGCAGGAGCATCCTCAATATCAAGTTGCCCAGAGCCCTGTCGAGCCTTACTTTGAGTATCTCCAGGGATGGGGCCTCAACCACCTCCCTGGGCAAGCTGTTCCAGAGTTCCACCATCCTCATGGTAAACACCTTGTTCCTAACATCCAATCTAAATCTACTCTTTTCTAGTTTGAAGCCCTTGCCCTATCCCTCATTCTATCACTACAGGCCTATCACTACAGGCCTCTCACTACAGGCCTTCTTGTAGCCCCATCCAGGTACTGGAAGGAACAACTTGTAGGTCCCCTTCATGTGTCATATCCCAGTTTTTCTGGGACAATCAGAATCAACTTTCTGTTCAGTAAAGCCATAGGTTTGCTGGGGACAGTCTTTTCTCCTTAATGGCTGACATTCCCCGCAGGGTCTCACTCAACATTCTGCATTTGAGGAATATTCTCCTGTTTGCTGTGACTGTTGTGTTTTCCCTGGAGCTGTGGTACTCACAGACCTTCACATGCAGCATTCACTGTAGTGAGTACACAGCTCAAAACCACTATGTGGGCCAAGTATAACTTCATGCGATTTACATTAATTTTAATGTTACTTTTATTATTTAATTAACTCCATTTTTTAATTATTTCATTAACTCTATTTCCAGTGCAACACACAAATCTCCCTTCATTTTCCTGATTCCCCTTCTCAGGAGGAGGAGGGGAAATGGTTTGTGGGAGTCACTGAGTCATTATTAGACAGCAAGTTTCCTGGTATGCATAGTGGCAGCCATTCACCTTCCATGAGGGAAGGAAGAAGACAGACAAGAACTTTCTAGAGAATAAAGTAATGAACAGCCTTCCACATATGGGAAAAGACATACGTGGATACAAGAGAATCAGTCAAACACTGTAATAAGACAGGTCCAAATGGACAAACAGAAGAGCCTATAACATACTACAAAAAACAGGTATCAAGGAGGCAAATTTATGTTGGACTTTGAAGAGGATTTCAATGTGTTTCCATGGAGGCACCCAAAGAGGAGGTGACAAAGTTATGTCAAGGACTTCTGTGGCCTTTGAAAAGAACCAGGTTAGAGTAACCTTGTTAACTGCCTGCAGGATAGGGTCAAAAAGAAATTAACAGCCACTAATAACACAAAAGAATTAAACCCACTGTTCTCAATATGCAGTTCAATGGAGGAGGCGATTATGGGTCTTGGTTATGAGCCTGATGAGCAAGACAGAAAACGAAGAGAAGCAAAAATCAATAGCCAAATTCACATACAAAGAAAAAAATAAGCTAATTTTTTTTTGCTCAATTTTTCAGAGACCCTCTTTCTGAACAGCTCAGGATGAGATAATGAAGAAATAACAGAGGGATAAATGCTAATAAAGGAGAGAGAGGTTAAATTGTTGTGACAGGCTTAGTTGTTACTGACAACTGCAGAGGTCACCTAAAATAAGGTAGTGCAGGGCAAGGGATAGGACCATGAGGGACTCAAAAAAGCTGGCATTCTGATGATGAAAGAGGTATTACCCATAGCTCAGCCATGGTGGCCAGTCACCATGAGACATCCCTAGACCTCAGTGTAGTACCCCTCTTGTCTGAAGACAATATTTTCTTTCAAATGGAACCAAGTCTGTTCTTGAGTGCTGACAAACACACAGCCAAAGAAAAAAATAAAGATGATAGTCTGTTCCAGAGAGGAACCAAAAGACTCATGTCAATATGATAAGGAAGATAAATCTCATTCAATGAAGTGGAAAAGACCAAAGGTTAACAGTTGCCTTAAAAACACATTTAAGACTTTGGTTTAAAATGGAGTGACTTCCACTAGGCCTCAGTGACACCAATATCAGAAAGTCAAGTCTGGAGACTCCTTCCATGTGATCTAACCAAAATGTTATCTTCTGGTGTACTACATTCCTAAAGGGAAAAGGGTACAAGGTGCAACTTCTAAGTCTTCCCTTATCTGAGGGGAAGTAAGTTTTAACTACTTTTTCTACTTTATTTTCTTTGTCTACTGTGGCACCAATTTTTCAGCATGAAATGCCTCTGGCTAGTGATAGCAACTCTGGTTTTAGAATTGTGGACAATGTCAAAAACTTTAGAAGGTCAAAACAATCAAAGTAGCTACGGTGAAGTGTCCCATTACAGAATGGGGAAAACAAAGGCACTGGTGTAACTTAAAGAGATCCCTAACACAGCACAAACCACCAATCCAATCAGTCAGTCTTCCATTGCAGTCTTATAGTAAGTACACAAGTTAAGGCTCTGAGTAGGGAAACAGAACTAGGGAAAACAAAGTATTAGTTGATTGAATAACTACAGTTGCTCAAAACTGCTGCATCTTTTGTAAACATTAAGTGCGGCTGCAGTATATGCAAAAGGGAGAATTTAGTTATTCCTTGTTAGGAAACAGACAGTTCTAGGATAGCATTCATATTAGCTCATTTAATTAACTACTTGTCATCTATTATCTCACTTTGCAGAACAGAAACAAGTTTCAGCATGTGTTCACTGGCAGCTCTTAGAATAAAGAAAAATAAAAGCTTTGTTTTGCCTCCATGTTTTCAGAATGACTCCCAGGCGCTGATGAGGCCAACAAGATCCTACAATGTGCTGGACCACAGGACAACACTCAAAAAATCCCCATGTCCTTCCTATACCCAAGTTAATGACTTTCACATCTGTGTTAAAGGAAGAACTATGAGCCTTACCCAAAATTAAATGATCATCCATACCACTTTCTGTTCCATTAAGAAAAAAAATCAAAGAGAGTAGCATCTTCCTGGGAGACTACTCCTACTACTTGCTCTGTGCTCCTGTTCTTAGTATCTTTGAAGAGAACTATGGTAGGCTGACCCTACCTAACAGCCATGTGCCTGCTCTCCACTCCACCTGGCACTGGCAAGAGAGAAAGGACATGAAGAGCAAAAGCAAGAAAACACATGGGGTTAACAGGTGAAGGAAGGAGGGGAAAAAAAAAAAAAAAAAAAGAGAGAGAGAGGGAAGAGAAATAAGTGGTGCAAATGCAATCAGCCACCACTTCCCACAGGCAGATGGATGTCCAACAATGGCTTCCTTGGAGGACACCTCCTCTCCACCCACACCTACCTGAGGTTTTGTTATTGGATATGATGCTGTATGTTATGGAAAGTCCCTTTAGCCAGCTCAGGTTAGCTGTTCCCCCAAAACTTACAATCCGCACACTGCAGGGGGAAGAGGGATAGGGCCTTGACAACACTGTTTTAGCCACAAATCCAAAACATCACACCTGACAGGCTGTTAAGAAGAAAGGTATCTCCATCTCTTCCAGACCCAGTACAAACATGAGAAGCAGTACAAGGTAGTGCACAACCCCACGGAGCTGATTGGCAAGCCGTAGACATGCTAGCAGTATCCCCATCCTACCCAGGATGATTTTGCCTAAAGAGCACTACTGCACCACACACCACTGCTCTGCACCACATAGGAAATGCCATGCCACATCTACAGACCTGCCAAAACCTGTGAATCTTTCTCAATTCTAAGCATTAAGTGTCACATGCCACTGAAGATCCTCAACAAGAAAAACGTCACCTAAATGCTCCTTTCAAAAGGCTGTGAAAAACTGATAAGAGGCCTGTTCCCTAAAGTTAAAAGTGTTCAGTCCAGAGAGCTACAAGTAAAAGTACAAGCCTAGAAGTTTCTGCATGTTACTGCAGCAGCTATCTGCATGGTGCACCCCGTATTTATAAACTCAGGTTATTTCTGCTCAGGACTCTGAGCAAATAAGTACTTCCACTCTTAATTGATCCAAATTCAATAATTTCTGGAACATTATCTACTTAGCCAAATAACCCCAGGCATTTAGGACATGTATTCAGTTGCTTAATCTAGCATGAGGGGATGATTCCTATCAGTACTCAAAGCCAGGTCTCAGTCTGGCACCAGCAGATGGCCTCCTCTAAGTAAACCAGATGCAAAAAAAGCTTTCTGTTCCATAATCCTGCTTATGTTAGTATCAAGCTTGCTTTCTTTCTTTCTCTTAATTTAAGAATTATTTTTTTAAAATATAAAATGGGTTGCTTTGTTCCCCCTTCCTATAGAATCTTGAGGATATTCTTACAGGAGGCTGAGAATTTGCATGGATCTGTGATAGCATGCATCTCTCCCTTTTCTGGACCACAGAAACTGTAATCCATTACAGAAATTAAGTACAGAAATATTTTTTGCAAGGATTCTCATTTAAGAAATTAATACATCTTAAAGAAATAGACATCTGAATAACTGTGGGATTCTCTGATCAAACAATAAGCAAACAAAACACTGAACGATTTTAAATCACCGTGTTCCACCTAAACACAAGCCATGTATTTGAAGTTGGCAGTAGAAGACTCACAGGTAAGATCACATAAGTAAAACAGTTATGTCAGGCAACTTAGGAATTTACATAAAATTAGGTACGCAAGTTTTGCCTGATTAGACATAAGAATTTTTTTCCTTGATATAATATCCCATAGTTCTCATACTAAGCAGATTAAATTAAAAACTATCCCTAACAGGGGCACGGAATTATTTCAGGTGACAGGGCTATATATTTTTTCCATGCATCAACTAATCCCTTCTAAATGTGTTCTGAGGTAGGAATACTAAAGCTGGAAACAAGGAAACAGAGGCAGAGGCAAGGAGACTTAAAATCACAGAAAATTGTGGGGAATTGGTCAGCAGCAGACAAACCTACTATTATTTTTCCCCACTATGCAACTGAGTTGTCTGAAGTTTAAAAAAAAAAAAAAATTCTCCTAAATCTGTTTGTGAAGTTCTTCCTAAACTGAGAAACTCAGTTCATGGAGTCTTACAGACAATGCAAAATGGGCAACAGCAAGAGTGGCAAGTAGTTTCGCTTCTAAAAGCTGTGGCATTTCCCACAAAGTTACACTATTGAGCAACCTTCTTGTTCAGTTTTCACATGGGATTTTCAAAGCTTAAAGCTCAGATCTGAAATCTGAAAACCACATTTTGCATTCTTTTTACTTCTTGGCCAGAAACTCACTACAAATAATAGCCACAAAATCTTCACCTGAGATACTGAAGTGTTCTTTTAACTTGCTTTCGCATTATTGAAACTTTACAGATATACATGACGCTCAAAAATCACGTTTTGTTTTTTTTTCTTTTTAATGTCCATCGGTTAAAAACCATGTCATTATCTTTGCCATTATAGAAAAGTCTCAGAAAATGGGAGAGGAAACTAACTCTTTTGTGACAATGCTTTTCAACAGTAAGAAAAAAAATAACAAAAAGACAAATTCTTCAACTTATTATTCAAATTCTTACAGTGGCTGATGTAGAAACCAATTAGTTTTAATCTCTGTTCAATTTTATGAGATGTTTCCACCAGAGCTCTTAACACAAAGCTAATACTCAACTAAGTACAGTGTAAAGATTATGAGAATTCTGCCAGTATCCTCAAAAAGATACCAGAATTGCGGTTTTCACATCTTTTTGATAAAAAGTATTATGGATATGATATTCAAGACCATCTTAAAATTGCTCCTTGGACTTGCCATATCCAAGGCTGCACAGAAGAAACGTTCACTGTATAGAAGAAACATTCCTTGCACAGTCACTGGAAGTGTATAGCCAGTAAAATTCAATCCACTGGGGCAAAAGTACAAGAAAAGCAAAAGTTAAAATACTGTGAAGTAAAAAAATTAATTTAATTAAAAAATTAAATCCCAATTTTAATTTATCACTGGGTTAAAAGACTGCATGAAATGCAAGTACTTTTTATCAGAGGCATTTGAAGAACTGTAGAAATCTCAGTTCCTTCTTTTGAATACCTGGTTGAATGCTAATTAGCCTTCTGAAGACTATGAAATTATATTGATTATTTATCTGGTAAAGACTACTCAAAATGTAGGGGTTTTGCTAGCCTTGATCTGCAGACCCAAAGTGAGCTAAGGATGTGTACTTTACTATGAGTAACAATACCGTACCTTCCATGCCCCTACTGCCAGTGCATAAAAGTATTCCTACAACTCCACTCCCCCAAACCTCCTAAACAAGACAGAAGCAGCTTTGCAATACACCTGTTTAAATGTATTTCAGAAACTCTAGGGCCACTTCTGCCATAAAGCAGCTGCCTTTGCAGATCACAAAAAAGCATTCAAAAGCATACCATGCACATACAGAAAACTGCATTCCAAGCTTTGGCTCCAGCAGAACAGTCTCACTTGTGTTACTTCAACTGCCTGTGTATAACTACCACAGATTCCTTCTAATCGCAACTACTTCCATGACACATTTTCTGTAAGGCTCTGTTGTTTCCCATCCATGCAGACTACAAGGTCACACTTCCTGTCACACTTTACAGGGCCATCTTACCAGATACCAAAATGCATGCATGTATAGAAGAGGTTGAAAACATCTTCAGAAAAAAATGGTTTTTACTACCAGTGCTCCAATATCCATCTTTTCTAATGAAATTCATTAGGATATGGCATTTAAAAAATGTTAACATAATATATTTAATGACAAGAAATTATTATGTGAAACCTGTAAAAATTAAACCAAGGTTTTAACCCTTTGGTTAAACTGTCTCTGGTGCGATAGCTGGATACAAAATAAAACACGGTAAGCAAGAAATTTTCCTTTCACAGGACACAAAACACGTGTTTTTGAGACAATCTGCTCTAACATCTCCACCCATGTTCAGTCTTTCCAGAATTACAATCTTAATGAAGAGGACACGATAAGAAACATGTAGAGTCATTTTTGGCAGCACACTCAAACCCGGGGACAACTGAAAATACTCCACTTGTCAAGATCTGGAAAAATGTATTGGTATTCTCTGTCACATAAAATGGTTTTGGTCTAGTACATTCTGTGGAAGAAAAAAAAAAAAAACCAAAACAAAAAACTGCATGTCTTGAATAACAATGTTAGCAGAAGAATAACTTCCATTTGCCAAAAATATGTTTAGTTCATTAAAATGAATGGACATATTCTTAATATTAATAGATACCTTATGCTGATAACTTCAATGTTCAGGCTTTGAATGTGATTTTACCAAAAAACAGCCATTTTGCAGTCTCATGTTTATAAATATTACTACATGTGCTGGTTTGAAGCTAATTGGAATATTTTAATGAGAGAGATTAGATTATTTGCTGTGAAANGTAGCAGCTATGACGAACTGGTTTGTTCATAACCTTCATTTATGGAAAAACGGAATTTAAAGACTGATAAACTGCAAACACTTTAGCCATCACTTCTTTCAAGAATGTTTTGTTTACTTTGTCATCCACATCAGTTACAAATATTTGGCTATAATCTGGTGTATAAATATTACTCCTCATCTTTTCTGTTTATTTTGTGATATCATGATGTTAAGCTCTGTGTTTTTCCAGCAGAAGCATGTCTGATATTCTTAGTGATTATCTGTGGTACAAGGACATCAAAGTGAGTGACAACTAGAACAGGAAGCAGGTTGGTCAGGAAACCAGCGCTTCTCAGAACAAAACATAACAAACTCAATGTTGTTAGATGGGAATTTTTTTACAACATCCATACACCAAGTAACATTTACACATCTGTCACCTGTGTTTTAAAAAAGCAGTTTATAAGAACCTGGCTGGCAGCAGTAAACCAACGATAACAGAGCAAAATAACTCAAGGAAAAGGGCAACAAGAGAATAGCTTAAATGCACAGAGGTAGGGCCCAGAAAAACATTCTGGACCAGCACCTGCCTCCCTGTCCCATGTGCAGAGACACACCAACTTGTGTGTCTGTGCAGGGGAGCCCTCTCCAAATACTTTGATGGCTGCCGTGACAGCTGTAAAACTCTGTCTACATATATCAATGTTGTTTTCATATGTACACACTGGTGGGCATGCTGTGGATCTTGTTTTATAGATCTGGGCCACAGTTAAAATGGTCACTTCTGCCTATGGACAGGGCTATCTTTTTGCCCCATCCCTTTACTGTACATTTCATTAGACCAGTCAGATGTGATAACACACTTTAGCAGGATCAGTATGGTGTGAGAGACTCAATCTTGTCTCTCTTGTACATGCAAATCAACAAAGATAAAAAGTGCTCTCCCCTGAGACAAGAGCTGCTCAGGCGGTTTGCCTGAGTGCTCAGGGATGTGTATTGAAGCGAGGGGCGGATGCCCACTGCCGGTGCCGGACTGCCTCAGGCATAAGGACTCCCGGAATGTGCAGTAATTGTTGTAAACGACCTGCCTGATAGGTCGGCTCTGCCCACTGCATTAAAGTGACTAGGGTGGCGAGGGAGAGCTGCGGAAAACTGAATGAAAGACACTAAGCCTATATCAGCCTTAGTGAGTGGGAGAAGACATGTCCCAGGTTGAGAACTATAGGGTTAAAAATCCTCCAGGCACTAGAAATTTGTTATTCAATCCCGTAATTCTGCTATCTCCTTATTAACTCACGTCGAGGCCAGCTCGACTTCCTCTCCTCCACCTCCAGCCCCGTGTCGGGCGGGAGCTGCTTTTACCGGGACAAACACGTAAAGAGCAGGCCTGCTTTTGGGGTCTCCAGAGCCTCATGTTTAGGCTTATGGATGGAAGAGGCGTTGGCGGGGGGTGGGGTGGGGGTGGGGATTGGAGCACTGGGGATTATAGATTTAGTTTTGGGTTGGGGGAAAATTCAAGGAGGTCGCTATGGATGTTGTATCTGCTTTGTAATTTCTTTCTGTATCTCTCCAAATATAATTGTGTTTTCTCTCCAACTCACTTGAGAGCTTCATTTCTGTCGGTTCTCTTTAAAAACCACAAGACATCACCATGGACATCCAACCTGAAGACAGCAGCCCAGGAACCCTCTCTCCACCACCACCAGCAGTCATGCTGTGCCCTAAGTCTTGCCTGCTGTAAGAAGAAAATAAGAACTCCTGAAGAAAAGGAAGAACTCCACTAAAGACATCACTCACTGGAAACATCCCTGGGCAACACAAACTAAGTTTTGGACTCTCCACCTTTTCTCCTCCAGTCAAGGATGAACTCAGGAATACCTCCTCCAAGCAAAAGTAGCAGCACTCTTCCTCAGATCTCCTCCAGCCAGGGAAAGCATCTTGGGGAAGTGTGGGGTGTGGTAGTATAGTTCCTTTCCTGCTCTTATCCTCTTTTATCTTTCTCCATGTTTCCCTCTCTCTTTCCCCCTTCTCTCTTTTTCTCTGTTCCACTCACTTTATCCTTTAATAGTCTCATTTTTGATACATGTTCTTGCTTGTACTTTAATTCCACAACATGGAAATATGTAAGAACAAATCTCTTTCCTCTGGACCAAGACATTTTTAGTCTCTCTCCTTCAGACTAAGACATCTGGTTTCATGCTCTCTGAAGAGTAAATGCCCAACATCTTGCAATTCTAGGCTGGTGTGCACAGGCATACACATACTCGCTTGTCTCATTCCTGCTGCTAGAGCCTGGAAAAGCTCCAATCCAGGGTCAGTGTGGGACACCACCGTAGGGGTGCTTACTAAAGGAGGGTGTGTTTACACAAGCTCTTGAAGGCAAAGACAAACCGCTCCCAGCCAAGCCAGAACTATATGACTGGTTTTTGGCATATGGGCAAATATGAAGTAATAACTCTAATGCACCCTGGAGTAAAAGCAGAAGGACAATTTTGCCTGTATTTGCAAAAAAAAAAATAAATCCCTTACATATACCCTGAGGAGCCCTCAGATAGGGCTGGATTGCACACTGGTACAGCTATACAGCTTCCAAAATAGAGATGTCTTCCCTCTGCAGCTCTGAGCACAGGGAGAGCGAGCTAATGTCTGCGTGTACCTGAGGGTGGTACCCATACCCACCCGTCTTAGAGGCACACTACACTTGCAGAAGACCTTAAGCAAATTGTGACTTTCACCAGAAAACAAACACAATTTCCATTCCTATTTAGGAAAAAAAAAAAAAAAAAAAAAAATCTAACTAACCTGAGGAGTAATTCAGGAGCTCAAGTACATGTTTATACCACAGTTGCTTCTAGCCTAACCCAAGCCCAGGGCCAAAGTTTGTCCAACTTTGTCAAATAATTGCTGTTTGTAGAGCTGAGTGACCTTTACAGAGGAGTTAAGAGGATGTCATCTCTCAGTTTTACCTTGTCCACCTAATTGGAAATGGCAAGGCCCTTTAAACTTCAGCAGACACATTGTTAGTTGCCTTATTCATGAATATCATCTGGATGATGGCATTAGCCATTACTTTTCATTGGGCAATACAAATTTGCAAACAACCTTTCTATTACTGGGCATATGCCAACTTAATTCTAAATAACATCACTGCTGATAGGGAAAAAATAATAGGAAGGTGCAACTAGTGATTAAAACACTAATCCTAGAAGACCAAAATTCAGCAAACCACATAGGCTGTAATTCCCCCATTTAAGACAAATTACTGCAGTTGGGACTACATTCCTTCCCCTTCAACCCTGGTATTGATCCTTGTTCCCTCCCCTTTCTTGTTAGTTTACAGTGATCCATCTCTGGGTGATGAAGTGTCTCCAGATTAGTCCTACTGGGAAATAAACAAGCAGGTTTTTTGCTGGTGTACCTCTCTGCATCAGCTCACACTGAGCCAGCTGAGCACTAGCCCATTTCTCCAGATCAGCTACTTTAACAACGTTTCTCCCCACTCACAAGAGCCCAACTTGCTTCTTTCAGCCATGCTGGAAGCCCTTGGGTCTCTGCAAAGCCTCGGGCACAGCAGGTTTGTTTCAGCTCCACTGAGCACCCAAAGGAAAGGAAGGATGGTCTCTGAGACTGCTGTAATGGAGGTGTCCTGCAGCAGAATATCTGAAGCTTCTCTTGACTCAAAGGGAAAGGAGACAGACTCATATCATAGAGCTCGCTTGTCATAGCCTCCCTGTTCAAATTTCTATGAAGCTTCAGAAATGGCTCAGTCACACAATGACAGAGGAGTTTATGGGCAACAGCTTAAGAAACAGCTCTGGTCACACTTGTGGTTTCTCTTCCACCTGTTTTTCCATCAGTTTATATGCAGTCTGTGTTTCCCTGCAATAAAGTAAGACATTCCTCAAGTGGGCAGTCCAGGAAACCTGTTTCTCACCCCGCAGAAGATCACCTCTGTTACAATGTAAAAAGGAGCATCAGTCAGTTCTTGATGATTAGCCAAATAGTTTAAATCCTGTTTCATACCTTACAAGCACAAATTTCTTGGGCATTGAAAAACTCTCTGTGTGATTCACTAGTCACAAGCACAATGTACCCTGTGTTTGCCATTTCTCTACATAAGAAATACTTTTGTTTGTTTGTTCTTCATGTAAAACACACTGCTGAGAAGGGGACACAATTCAAAGCAAATTGTAAATTAGGGGAAATGTCGCAAACACACACAGAACATAGAAGTTTACCTCCTTTACTAACCTTCCTGACATAATGTGAGAGCGTCATGGTTACTATAGTGGTGGATGTTGATGTCCAAACATGGGAAACTTAGTGCATCAGGCACTGTACAAACACACAAAGGTGACTGAAATTCTTGTCCTGAATTGTTTATAGTAAATGGTCTGACACTGAGTAGTGAAAAGGAAAACACAAACGCAGAATGATGATGCTGGCAAATACACTGCTTCTATCAAATAGGGGAAGGCTAGTAAGGAAAGAAAGTGTGAGGTAAACATTGGTGAAATGGAAAAAATAGGAAAGTGCAAGAGGTCAAGGAAGAAAAAAAGATTAAGACAAAGAAGTGTGGAAGAATGCTGAAGTGCCAAGACTGAGGATGTAGACATAGCCCAACTCAGAAACAAACATGGCCAAGAAGGCCTATTTAACATGTGCTTTTGTTAAAATTAAGTTTTCCGTGAATGTTACCATTTTAAAATTCACCTTAGAATGCTGTTCCTTGGATTTTTAAATGGGAACGAACAAGGCCTGGTGAAAGTATTTTGAATACTCTTGTCAAAAGCAGAGGGGTTTCATCATGAAGTCCTTCCACAGAATATCACATTCTTAATATTGGGGAAAACTTAAGAGGCATTTTTTCTTGAGCCTTAACCTGAATGTATGCATTTAGTTTCCAGAAGCCATCAATCTCTGAGTACCTTTGAGAATCCAATGTCCCATAGAGAGATGCCCTACTTGGGAGCTCTACTGGGAGGAGACACCAAGCATACTCAAGAGACCTGCTGGACTGAGAAAGATTAATGCTGAGCTTAGTGCTGGCCACAAACACAAAATTTGAAAATGACGCATTTCATCTTAGAAACACTAAACCAAAATGGTCTGATACTTTTAAGGGTTTTGGTTTGGGTTTTTGTTTCGTTGTTTGTTTTGGTTGCGTTTTTTCTTAATTTTCCACTAAAGACTTTGATTTCAGGGTGGAAGCAAGTCCTAAGACACCAGAATTTTTAACATAACCAAAAATATCAATTTTGAGACTTTACTCAGGAAAGCTGTGGCAGAGTCATGCTAGTCCACAGAAAGAAACAGTTTTTCCCTCTCTCCAAACCACAACAGCTCAGACTGCCATCAGTCATATAATATGATTTCCCTTGACCACCCTTGATCACTCAGCTGAATTAAGTCAAAGAGACTGCTAGCAGCCTTAAAAATAGGAATGTGTTTAAGTGCTTTGCTGGCTTTGTTGCCACAGTTGGAAGGAAGCTGGAGAGGCAATAATCTGAAATTGAAAACATCATCAATTGAAAACATCGTCAAAGGGGTGTATCATACTAAGGAATAACTACAACACAGCATTCAGTGGAGTGACACAGTGAGAGTGACAAAAGGGTGAGGCGAGACTTACTTGATAATCATTCTACTTTATATTATCACTTTGGTGATTTTCAGTACTTGGTACCAAGCATTCCTGCACAGTGTCATCAATGTATTTTTCTCCCTTTAAAACTGTGGTTCTAAGCAGCAGCAATATTCTTCTTGCTAGCTTCCAGAAGAAAGACACCTCTTTTAGCAGTGGAAATCCGCTGTGCCTACCTTAGTCATGCTCTCACACACTTTTCCTCAGTCTGTAATCTATATTCTATTATAAATGAAGGATGCCCTCAATGGCTCTATTAGGTAATACATCATTCAATCCATGAGGGTCCAGGGATCAATCTGTTCAGAAGGTTGGCAAAAACAACCCATCTAAAAGTTGTAACGGGGGACCTGGAGGAAAATATAATTCCAAAGAACAGGCTAAACAGACACTGTGTTTCCAAATGTAGATGAAGTTTCTAATACTATGCACATATCTGAATGTTTTTATCTACTCCAGAGAAGGAACAAGCAATAATAAAAATTCAGGAAGGTGTTGGGGAAGCAGATACATCTCGATTTTGCTTTTGGTTAAGCCACATATTTCAGTAGCAACATGCTAGATTTCCTCTTCTCTGCTGTCTTTGTTATTTTCTCTTTCTCTCCTACTTTTCCTTCTGACATTCTCCAATGTGAGCCTGCAGGCTGCGAACACACACACACACACACACACACACACACACACACACACACA